>ML799275.1:23238-48850 GCA_009831015.1 Picea engelmannii
ATAAAAGAGGGTTGCCTTCTAGGGAAAAAACCCTAACATAATCTCTACCGTTAGATCTGCGACCTTATAATGAACGGTCCAGATTTACAATGAAATTACAATATACTTTTATAAGGCAATTTTTTCTTTGGGGGCTTCGCCCCTGAACCCCCATTGGGGGCCCGCTTGCCCCCAGACCCCCTAGCCAGGGGGATGGACCCCCCAGACCCCGCAGAGGGGGTACCCCCCCTCTGCACTCCCCCACGTGGAAGAGTGTACATACTTCTGGGGTGTAAATACTTCATGGGGTATAAACACGGCTGAAAGCAAGGACCTCTGAATCAGGAAGATAATCAGGCTCCACAACCAACAAAAAGAAGTACCTTTTACCGGTGTTTGTCCCTGCACGCTCCGAGTTGAGCTCCAATCTTTCTCTCCTCGATAAGCTCTGTAGACAAACAAAGTGAGACGCTTCCTACTCTATCAATATCAGTCCGAAATAGGTCTATCTACTAAAGAGACAAATTCATGTGAGATTGAACATGAATTAGAAAGAAATAGGCCAAGCAAATTATATTAATGAGGACAAAACATTGCTTACAGTCGTAGATGAATTGCAGCAGTTTCGTCAAGTCCTCCTGGTCTACCCCTTGCTCAAAATATCCACAATCCGAATGATGATAGCTTCACCGATTTCTCCCTATGAGATCATAGGTCTCTTGCTTCCAAAATATCTTTGTTCTAGAACCACTTATAAGATCATAAGTTTGGTGTGATTCTCCCTTTTCAGTCCCCTTTAACCATTAGAAATCTTGCTTATATAGCCTTGGAGAGGCTCAACAACTTGAGATATCCTTGGGGTGAGTTGAGGATTTTCCTCCTCCAGTTAGAGATCTGCCCTAAGATCATGGCTTGATTGAGGATTCGAATTCAACTGCCTTCCAAGAATGAAAGGATCCTTCCCCCATTCATCTCAACAACTTAATTGCTACCCATAATAGGTAGCACTCCCTCAAAAGGGCACTCAGAGTGTTGTAGTGCTCCCCAGTAGGCTTAAGGGGGGCGCCAACACTCCTAAAGACACCAACGCTCCCCAGAAGGGCCAAAGAAGCTTTATAACGCTCCCAGATAGTGTAATGGGGGGCGCCAGCACTCCCAGAAGAGGTATAGGGGAGCGCTCCCCTCTAAAAACTTAGTTTTTTTAGTGTTTTCAGATGGAAAAAGGTTCATGAGTCCATTTAACCTTTCCTCCTCATCTAAATCAAGTGTTTGACATGTGCCAAGTGTCCTCCTGATGTCGTTTACAGGCACGACGTAGGGATCATGGCAGTATGCTTCCCCGACACTTGCGACACTTGTGAGAAAAATGCGACACTTGCGACCTTTGTAATGATGACACTTGTGACACTATCAAAGTGAGTAATTTCGATGTGTAATAGATTGCCCCCGAAAGTATGAAGTTAGAAGACAGGAACTGATAACTGAAATGCTTTGTAGACTTTCAAGCAAGGGTATAGACGCAGAGAACCTGACAAAAGTTGCATACAAACATCCAACAAATATTATGACATGTTGCAAGCCCAAGGCAGGCATACCTATGCTTGGGTGATCAAGACTTGCAAGATATGGCCACCATAAAATACACTGCGGATCCATAATTGTATTGATAAAAAGGTATAGCCACTGAAAATACACTGTGGATCTATACTCCCATGATCTGAACTGATCGTAGCCACAAATAATACACAGTGGATCTATGAGATGACAAGACATAGCCATGACCAATACAAAGTGGATCGATGTCACAGTATATGTGTCATTATTCAAAAGAAACTCCATCGCAACCTAGGCAAAGTATGTATCAAAGTGATCACTCAACCCAGGGTCTTCTTACTGATCCCAATGTAGTACGAATCTAACCATGTGAATAGATGTTCTGATGTCGAACATGGCAGAAACCACTTGATTACCGGTCAATGATGTAAACCGTTAACAAGCACGAGGAAAATCACCATTAATGTCAATGATTCTCAAGGTACTCTAGTACATTCCAACGAATGTGAATGGATGAGATGAAGTCGAACATCCATGGAATCATTCGATCAGAGGTCAACGATGTAAACCCGTTGTCGAATGTGAGGAGGCCTGCCATTGAGGCATGCAGATCCCAAAGTACTAACTGGTTTCTAAGTCTAATCCCTGGATGATGTGTTGAAGTTGACAAGAATAAACTCATCGAAGGAGGGCCTTGATGTATCCCCCATCAATGACACGAAATAGACACAGAGATGTAATTGGTAGATCAAATGAACATGGACTGACACAGGTATTGAGACAAGATATTTGTGATGGCTGACTCTCGAGGCGGATACTTCCCTTGAACACTGAGGCACAATAGCAGAAACATGACATGTACCAAAACTTGATGATGCAGTGGATGCTGTGACTTACGTCAGGTGACCCAAAGGAGTGAAAGAAACTCAAAGGATTGGCTCAGTGTAGAGGCTTAGTGGATTATAATGCATGCAAAAGAAAAAGTGTCATGTTCAAGGGCGACTCTAAGAGTTACTTGGTAATGTTCTCAAAAACTGCTTGGCTTGTTTCTTTCAATTTTTTCCCCCATCCAGATAGACGAGTACCTCTTTTTGATTTAACGAGATCGAGGAGGATAACACATGCTCGATAAAACTCACCTTCGGTAAGTTCCTCTTCCTTTGTTTAATGAACTGGAAGAAGTAAGGGTTTGATCCCATATGTGCCTGTCGATGTTTTTTTTAGCGAGTCCAAAGACAAAAAACTCGAAGGTTTTTCAAGATTATAGAGTCTGGAAAAACACTTAAAAGAGAACTCTCTCAGTTCCTTTTTCGTAAAGCAGTTTGATGAGACCAAAAAAGAGATAAACTATCGCTCAATAGACGTTTTCTTCAAATACTTTAATGAGCGTGAAGAGAACAAGGTGCTCGGTAATCTTTTCATCTTTAGAGAGTTTGAAAAGAACTTAAAGATGACTCCAATGTTGTCCTTTTTCGTAATGTTAGTCTCGCGAGGTCGAAAAAGAGATAAATTATCACTCGAAAGATGCCCTTTCAAAACATTTAATGAGTGGGAAAGAAAGCAAGATCACTCGGCAATCTTTTCATGTTTAGAGAGTCTAAAAAGAGCTTAAAGGAGACTCCAGGGGGTTCATTTTTCGTGTATCCATACAGGTCCGAAAAAGAGATAAAAGTCTACCTGGATGCATTCTCATGTATTTACGAGCACGAGAAAGAACAAAGACTAATCTCGGTATGCCCCCAACTTGAAAGAGAGTGGCTTAACTCCAAAAAGATCATCAAAGGCTGGAGACATGCCCTCCAAGATTCGATTCATTTTCCGGCTCTGAGGTCGTCACCAATTTCTCTAGTAGATGAGAAAAAGGAGAAGGGTGGATGAAAAGAAGGTTCAAAAGAGGTGACTATTTCATTTTTTAACGAGCTTGACACAGGAAAAGAACTATGCTCAGGACCCTTGTTTCATTTTTTAACGAGATTTCCAAAGAGAAGAGAAACTATGCTCGTGGTGTCGTCCGGATCATGGCTTCCAAGAGGATAATGCTCTGGAAGGTTACCATTTCGAGGGATAAAACATGGTCATGGCCTCCAAGAGATCTTCGCTGGATGGAAGAGAATTACTCGGGAAGGACCACATGTCGAGGGTCGTGATAGGGGTAAGGATATTAGGCTCCAAAAATCCTACCGAAGAAATTACCATGTCCACTACCGGATCCAAATCGTCGGAAGTTGAAAGCATGGCAGATGATGAAAAATCAACACCAAGAGGGGAGATAGATGGTATATCTACTCAAATTTCTTCACGAGGGGGAAGAAAAGAGGATCGGTGATAGTTATTATCTTGAGGTAACTTGTCAATGAGAAACATTTCCGGAATAGATGCATCCGAAGGAAAAGTTGGGGAAATGTAGTCGATCACAGATGACAAGGAACTCCACCGTGATTGTATCGAGGAACTTTCAAGTTCCAATAGATGTTGGTCGTCTGATGAGGGAGAAGCGGATGGGATAGAAACGTATGCCGTTTCGGCTAGACTAAGTGGCACGGTGTCACTTAGTGCATCGAATTCCAAAGGACAAGGTACAATCCAAGGGTCAGATGATTCCAAAGATTGATAAGGCACGGTCAAAATGATATCGACGGTGGCAATGTGATGTGTAGTCGGTGGAAGTGGTGTAGGGAAGGTACCCATGAGGCTAGAATCTTTCAGTAAGCCAACACCAATGCTTTCATACGTGATCTTGTGGTCTCCCAAGAAAGGAATATTGTTGGTAATGAGAGTGCGAGCATCGATCGTGCAGAAATCCAACTGATCAATAGTGACAATTTTTCCCTAGTGAGGAAATTGTACACATCGAAAGACCGATGAGGCAATGACAGTCATGGCATAAAACCAAATTCTTCCAAGCAACAAGTTGTAATCGAGGGGAGCATCGACCACCTCGACATCAACAGTAACAGTTTTTCCACCCAATTGGATGGGCAGGGACTATAAAAGCCCATGGGGATGAAAACCTCACCCATTGAAGGCGCATAACATCGTTGGGGATTTGTTGAGTGCTGGTGATTTAAAACCTTTCCAACACTCTAAAGACATGACACAAGTTGAGGCTCCCTCATCCAGAATAGTTCGATGGATTTGTTGATTGTGAACAACAACATCAACTTGGAAAGGAAGTTGGTGGGAGAGTTGAGATGCATAATTATCCAGGTTAAACATGATCTGATTGGATGACTCAGGATCAACAGCACCAAGAGCGGTCAAGAGCATTCTACGTTGACTGGGGCAGTGCTGTAGAAATTCTAACACAGACATAACACACGCTGCTTGAGCCAAATATTCAACAATGGTGTAGTTTTGGGCAGCACGTGAACTAGGATTAAAGGTAGCTTTGCAGATAGTGCTCTTAGGAGGGCGTAAGATAGAGTCGAACATAGGTTTCTCAATCTGAAGTGGTCCAGACGGAGGATTAACCGATGGAATACTAACGGAGGATGACGATGGATCCGGTAAAGTGTCGGCACCGTTAGTGTCTTTTCCTTTGTCAAGGTTACCTGGTGTATCGTAGGTCTTAAAGTGAGTGGTCAAATTAATCTCATTAAACATATAAATATGCGCACTCGACGAGGATTCATCATTAGGATTACTAGAACTACCCCCAGGAGAGGGGGTTTGAGCAACCATGGATTGCTGCTGCGAAAAAGGTTGAGTAAGCACAACGGGTTGTGACTTCCCTTGGAAAATTTTGGCCACTTCATTGCGAACTGGACAATCTCAAGTGTAGTGATCATCACCACAAATGATACACGGGAATTTCAGTTTCCGTTGTGGTTGCTTTTCGGTAGCAGGTGTTTGATTTTTGGGTTGTTCATTATTATTTTTTGATTTATTCTTTGTCTTCTTCTTACCTCTGAATTGTTTTGAAGGGGCAGATTGAACTGCATTCACCTCAGAGATATGAGTTTGGGGGGAGGTAAAGGAGGGTTTAGTTGAGTTGGAAAAGGATTTAGTTTTGACGGAACCGATAACACCATTCGCATGAGATGAGGATGATGGCTTAGAAGGATCGGTATTAGCGCGAGCAACATTCGGAAGCAAATCATACAAAGTACCAGACTGGGAATAAACCAAATCTAAATACTGAGCCCGAGTGATGGCTTGTTCCTCTGTGACTGCACCACCCATGGAGACATCGTGAGTGATTGGGGGTAACAGTGATTTAGTAAACCATTCTGCCAAGAGCATGTCAGGAATGACTGCCTTGATCATCCTTCCTCGTCACCTCCCCTCATGAATATGGTCAAAGATATGCACAGAGTTGGTTTGACGAAGGGAGGTCAAGAGTTCAGTACCTGTCTCATAGCGAATAGGCAGTTGAAAGTGTGTGAGAAAAGACATGGCAAGGGAATTGAAGTCATGAAAAGAATCACGTGGTATTTCAATATACCACTTTGTTGCCGAACCGGTAAGCGTTCACTGGAAAAGACACAAACGTACAGAATCATCCATGAGGGAGTTTGATGAACACCACAAATGGAAAGTCATCACATGGTTGTTTGGATATTCACCAGGATTTTTTTCAAATTTTGGAATATCAGAAGGAAGTTTAGCTGGAATGATTGGCCAAACCGGTGAATGAGAAATAGGATCATTAGTTAACCGAGACAAGTCTGGGAGATCTAGAGTCGCAAGGAAAGGTAGTTGTCAATTAATGTGAGAATGATACTGGTAAGGCATAGGAACACCAGTAGGACCATAAACTGGGTTAGGTGGATAGTTGTAACCAGTAGGTCCTCCTACATACGGTTGTTGCTGGCCAGGATAAGTAGGATTCGATTGTGCATGAGAAACATGGGCATATCCCGGTGGGTTCTAAACATTATAGGCCGGGTGATTTATTTTCCCGTGAGGAGGATAAACATTTTGGCCTTGAGAATGGTAAGGAGTAGATCCCGGAGGTGGATACACATGAGACCCATAAGGAGGATAAGACTGTGGTCCTGGAGAACTCCAGGTGGTGTTTTGGATACCGCTCGGATAAGATTGTCCGTAAGATGTTCCAGAAGGGACAGGATTGGATACTCCTCCTATTGGGTTATTATACAAGTGCCCCCCAATGTGGGGTTGGGTAAAAGTGCCTCCTGAAGATACTCCCCAAGATTGTGAAGGGTTTCCAACAAACAAGGGCTACCTCCCTGCCAGCGGTGGATTTATGATTGGGGTTTGAATGGCAAACGAAGGTTGCCCTCCAGGAGGAGCATGGACAGGGGGCTGTCCCCCGAGAGGAGTAGGCCCGCCATGGAAAGGTAGTCCTCCAGGAGGGAAAGGTATGTTGGATGGTGGTTTCCCTCCAGCCAGTTGTGTTTGGCCAATAGGGGTCTGTGTTCTTGGGTGAGAAGATGTCCCAGCAGGATCATGTGGAACATGCGGAGCTGTAGAGTAAAAACTCGTAGAAACATGGGTAGATATTGAAGTTCCTTGGGAATGAGTAGAGGTGATGAGTCCAACATTAGGATGGACTTGTGCTGGCGTGGAAGTAGAGTGGATAACCTGATCGATCGGGTGATTCATGGTTTGACCGGATGGTCCTGTTTCACTAGGAGGGTCATGAGAATGAAAGGGTTGTTGAATAGATTTGAAATGTTCATAGAGATCGTGTCCCAATTAAGTCCTCCATATAGAACGAGCAGGTGTGGGATTGGTTGCTATCGCAGTGCTAGGACGAATAGGAGTCCTATACTCGTCACCAAAGAGTGGTTATGTGGATCCCATATATGTTTCGGTAAAGATCCTCTCTAGTAATCATAGGACTTCTTCGTCTATGGCGTTCCCAAAGGAGTCTAAACGAACCAAAAGTGGTTCGAGAGGAGTTACCGACACAGGTGTGGTGGGATTTGCAATCGTGTCCAAAGCGTCTTCTGGGTTATCTAACGGGGGAGAAATAACACTTCTGGCGTCAGATGGATTTTCTACCTCTCTACAGTAGTCATCTTCTGGAGGGTTAGGAGGTAAGGGTTGATATCCTTTCGGAGGCAAACCTTGCATCCTACATGATCGGTGAAGACCTTTATCGTCTATGGGCTCAATTATGGAGAATAAAAGAACACACTGAAAATCTAGGGCCAACTAAGAAAAAGAAACAACATGTGCTAATGAAATCTAGGAATCAACCAAGCAGACAAAACTTCTCTCAATGACTGTACTAGTTGGTGATGAAATCCAACGTCACGTGATCAAGTCGAGAAGGGGCTGGGATATGGTGGAACAGTTACAATGGCGACCTGCTTAACGGACTTACACCTTGGTGCAAGATTCCACGCAGTAATTGTGGATTTACCCTCCAAGGAGCCCGAGTGAGTTTGACCAATGTCTGTTCCAGGTACAGTGAGACTTCCCTTCACCATCACCTTGTGTAAGTACCTAAATATTATGGCAACTAAAGATACCAATTCGCAGTGAGTCCCTGAGCGGGTATAGTCGATAGTCCGATCTGGAACGTATGGGTAGGATAACAAGTCCAAAATCAAACCTAAAGGCTCCCACACATAATCATTTGTATACCTCCAAGTGACCCCCAATATACGATCCGACCACTACAAACAGTTGAACTACGGAGGGATAATCTCCGTAACTCACCCGAATGCGACCTCGTGCGTAACCCCTGTGTGAGAGGGGGATCCCAGAAAACCAATACGACAATTGGATTTGACTCTCCCTAGCTCAGGATGCTAATGTTTGTTTTGAGAACTTTGGAGAGTTGCACTCATAGCCTAATCCAAAGTGCTAACCCTAGTCTATTGTTGGTGGAAGATCCTAAAAAGAAAAATGTTCTAGATAATTTTTAATTAGCGTTTGTTTTATAATTGTTCTTTACTCAAAGGGTGTATGAGAGTGAAAATGATGGAGTGAGGACTCAATTCCCAAAAAGATTCATGAAAGATGATAAGCAATCATTTCTTTTCAATGAACGCCTATTTAAGGGAAAGAGAAGGAGTTGTTTTCACTTTCAAACACTAATATGAAAAGTCCTCAAATAATTGGTTCTCAATCGAATCCAATGCAATGCTAAAACATTTTCAAAAACGCCTTCTAATATGAAAATCAAGCACTAAAATGTATCTTTTTCATTTGTATCCGAATGATGACTAATTTAATGCGAAAAATTTCTCCTATCAACTACCTTTTCAGATCAAGGAGATTCAGACAAGTATGATCAGATTTCGCACACACAACACACACCCTCTTGCTGTGATTGAAGCAAGAAGAAAACAAAAAACAAAAGATAACAAAGAAAAATCAAACAATGCACACAAAAATGAGGTGTTCGAGAACAATGACCTCAAAAACCCAAGTGAGAAGAGTCACAAACTTCAGATGTCCTTCACTGGAGTTCCCGCTCAGTTGGATAGGAGAGAAAAATAGCAGATTAATTTCAAGCTCTTAACAACAAAAACTCAAAAATAAGGAAGAAGGGCATAAAATATGAACAACAAGGTGTTTACTTCTCAGGAGGAAGCATGTAAGAGGTCAAAGGAAGAATCATTGAATCACAAAGCAGCTCAGCAAATGAAGAAACAGGGTCTGGACCTCCAAAAAATACAATTTTTGAAGAAATTTTGTGCAAAAAGGGGTTGGCGCTCTAGTGTAAGGGACACCAGAGCGTTATAAAACTCTGTCCGACACTTCTAGGGAGTCTTGGTTCTCTTCTAACATGGGCACAGGGGCGCCAGGCTCAAAAAGCTCATAAAAATGTCCAAAAACCCAAAATTTCAATCAAATTTTGACAATCAGGCTGAGTGTGATGGGGTAAAGAGTCAATCAACAAGTGCAATCAGATATGAAGGGGTGAACAAGGTCTGAAAACAACAAAGATTAATACAAGGTCTACGAGGAAGATCAAAACTAAAAGTTTGATCCTCTCCCCAGTGGAGTCGCCAATTTCTGTTGAAGGAAAATTTCCCTGCGGATAGGTAGATCTCCTCAAAGAGATAGACTCTTAAATCTAAGACAGAAAGTGCTTATCATGGTCACTGACTTCCTTTTAGATCTAGGTGGACTAGTGTATGAGGAGGAAGGAGAAAAGAAGTACCTTTTACTAGTGTTTATCCTTGCACGCTCCGAGTTGAGCTCCAATCTTTTGCTCCTCGATAAGCCCTGTAGACAAACAAAGTATGACCACTTCCTACTCTATCAAGATTAGTTTGAAATAGGTATATCTACTAAAGAGACAAATTCATGTGAGATTGAACACGAATTAGAAAGAAACAGGCCAAGCAAATTATATTAATGAGGACAAAACATTGCTTACAGTCGTAGATGAATTGCGGCAGTTTCATCAAGTCCTCCTTGTCTACCCCTTGCTCAAAATATCCACAATCCGAATGATGATAGATTCACCGATTTCTCCCTATGAGATCATAGGTCTCTTGCTTCCAAAATATCTTTGTTCCAGCATCACTTATAAGATCATAAGTTTGGTGTGATTCTCCCTTTTCAGTCCCCTTTAACCATTAGAAAGCTTGCTTATATAGCCTTGGAGAGGCTCAATAGCTTGAGATATCCTTGGGGTGAGTTGAGGATTTTCCTCCTCCAGTTAGAGATCTACCCTAAGATCATGGCTTGATTGAGGATTCAAATTCAACTGCCTTCCAAGAATGAAAGGATCCTTCCCCCATTCATCTCAACAACTTAACTACTGCCTATAATAGGTAGCGCTCCCTCAAAAGGGCACTCAAAGTGCTGTAGCGCTCCCCAGTAGGCTTAAGGGGGGTTCCAACACTCCTAAAGACACCAGCGCTCCCCAGAAGGTCCAAAGAAGCTTTATAACGCTCCCAGATAGTGTAATGGGGGGTGCCAACACTCCCAAAAGAGGTATAGGGGAGCGCTCCCCTCCAAAAAATTAGTTTTTTGAGTGTTTTCAAATGGCAAAAGGTTCATGAGCCTAGTTAACCTTTCCTCCTCTTCTAAATCAAGTGTTTGACATGTTCCAAGTGTCCTCCTAATGTCGTTTACAGGCACGACATAGGCATCATTGCAGTATGCTTCCCTGACACTTGCGACACTTGTGAGAAAAATGCGACACTTGCGACCTTTGTAATGATGACACTTGCGACACTATCAAAGTGAGTAATTTCGATGTGTAACATCCATGTATGTACCAAAGGATACACTTTGCAACCTTCCAATGTAGCTCATGTGGCTCCTGCATGAACCTGGAGAATGCTCCAACTACATAAGAGAGGTCTAGTCTGGAGTGTGTGAGATACAACAAGCTCCCCACTAGTTGTCTATATAGTACGTTGTCAACCAGTGGAGTGTCCCCACCATCCTCAAGTCTCAGTCTTGATAGGGAAGGAGTCGGGGCAGACTTGTAGTCTGTCATGTGAAATCTTTCAAGAAGATCTCGTGCATACTTGTCCTGAGACATTTTGATGCTTGATGTATCCTGATAGATCTCGAGTCCAAGGAAGAAATGTAGAGGACCCATGCCCATCATCAAGAACTTGTCATGCAGAATCCTTTTGACTGCAGCAATCGCTGAAATCAAGCAACCAGTGATCAACAAATCATCAACATACAGAACTAGGAGTAGAAGTGAATCAGATGTCCTGAGCATGTAAACATTTGGATCTAACTTACAACATACAAAGTTTTGTGACAGCAGGGAAGAGTCCATCGTGGCATACTATGCCCTTGGGGCCTTCTTGAGGCCACAAAGAGATTTCTTCAGTTGACAGGCCAAAGATGAATCCTACATAAATCCATGGGGTTTCTCCATATAGATCTCCTCAGAGAGATCTCCGTGAAGAAATTCATTCTTCACGTCCATTTGATGGACTTCCCATCCCTTGGTTGCTGCAATGGCAAGTGCTAAACATATGGAATCCATCTTCTCTACTGGAGTGAAGGTCTCATCATAGTCAATGCCATGCACCTATTGAAAGCCTTTGGAAACTAGCCTAGCTTTGTATCTGCTAACCTGTTCATCTGCTGCGCTCCTGGTCCTGTAGACCCATCTACACCTGACAAGTTTCCTTCCTTAAGGAAGGGGAACTAGATCCCAAGTCTAGTTCTCGAGGAGGGAGTCGTACTCCTCCTGCATGGTGGATTCCCAAAAGGGATTTCCAGCAGCCTTGCCATAAGACTCTGTATCTAAAGACTGAGCCAAGAAAATATACATGGGTGGAATTGATTCAGTGGTAGTGAGTGCAAGAGGAGGCTCCTCAAAATCAAATCGATTCCTCCTAGTATCATTTGTATCCCCAACAATATCCCCTGCATCCTGAAGAGTAGTCTTGGCCCACTTGGGCCTCTACTCTGGCTCTGCATCTACATATGGATGCACTAACTCTGCATCTGACTGTACTGACTGTGTATCTGGATCATTTGAATCCTCAAATCATAACTCTCATCTGAAGAAGAGTTGACATGTGCATACTCATCATCTTTGACAATAGGTGGAAGAACAAAAGTGTCTGCATGTGGCTGTCAAGGTACATGCAAGACACTTTCCTCGAATTGGACACTACGCTAAATGATGAGTCGATCCGAGGAAATATCAATGATTCTTTATCCCTTCACTGTCTGGGTATTCAAAAAAGATACACTATGTGCTTTGTGGATCAAGTGCCTTCCTCTTCTTAGAGGGAACCCTGACCCATGCACATGAACCGAAAATAAGGAAGTGGGTCACTTCCGATTTGAGGCCGCTCCTAGCCTTGTAAAGGGTCTTATCCTTGACATATCTATGGGGATATTTGTTTTGGATGTAGGTTTCACAATTAAGTACTTCAGCCCATAATCTCTATGGAAGTGAATTTGCATGTAGCATGCAAGATGCCATCTCTTTTAGAGATCTATTTTTCCGCTCAGCAACTTCATTTTGCTCCAAAGTATAGGGAATCATGTAATGCAACTGAATCCCTGCCTCATGACAAAGATTTTGTATCTCATGGTTGACATACTCTCCCCTATTATCTATTTGGAGGACTTTGATTTTCTTTCCTGATTGTGTCTCAACAAGGGATTTCAAATCTTTGAGGTGTTGAAAGACCTCAGATTTTTTCTTGAGAAAGAAAATCGATGTGAAGCGTGAGAAATCCTCAACAAAAATGAGCATGTACCTTGCTTTACTGATTTATGGATGCAGAAAAGGGCCCATGAGGTCACTATGGATCAGATATAAAGGAGAGGAAGCTGTTTGAGTCTTTCATTTGTCGAATTTCTCTTGAGGGTGTTTTCCAAGAACACATCCCTCACAAACTCCTTTGGAGAAGTGGATGTCGAGTAGACCATCAACCATTCCCTACTTGCTAAGTTGTTGCATTTATCTCAAATTTAAATGACCAAACCTTTTGTTCCATATCCTACTACTTTCATCAGCATGGGTAAGCAGTAATATAGAATCTGGTTCAATAAATTTAGAAAACGTGTAGAGTCTACATTGATGATTTACCTCACCAGTAGAAACCCTGGAATTGGTTTTCATGTCATAGATATCCACTGCATCATGTGTGAATATGAGTCTATTTTCGGTGCCGAAGTTATTCATCTGATACACGGAGAGAAGATTGACGGAAAGTTTGGGAATGTCAAGCACATTCTTGAAGCTTTCGTTTGTGAGTTCAATTCTTCCTTTGCCTGTGACCTCAACTCGAGAGTTGTCCCCCATCAGAATAGGAGGACCTTTGCATGCATCCAATGAATAATATACTTATTGTCTGGCAGCCTTGTGGTGTGATGCACCTGAATCTACAATCCAAGCATCGGGAGTGGATTTGATGGCAATCAAGGCATGGCTAGACTTGTCTTTCTTGGGATTCAGATTTTCTAGCTTATTCTTCTTGGCACCCTTAGGGATGTGATTTCCAAGGTTGTTTTTCTGAAGTATTTGGGTCATTAGATCTATCTTTTTCTGCATACATGCGGATTCTGGATGGAATCCTTTATGGAAGTAAGTGCATTTCTCCCCTTTTCTTCCCTTTCCACCTTTGGATTCGGAGCAACATTGAAGGGTTTTGAGTACCCTTCCTTATTTGGATTTGCATGTGCTTTCCTTTTGTCTTTGTCTTTAGATTTTTGATATTGATGATCACTTCCATCTTGCATGGTAAGTGCATGCACCTTTGGGCCTTTTTTTTTTCCCATATTGATGAGCTTGTTCTGCTCTTGTGTTAGAGACTCGATAAAGGCCTCAAGAGAGGTAATCATCCTAGTAGATACAGAGGAAAACCTAACTGAATGAAATGTGGATACAAACACTGAGTATTCTAGACCAATTTTGGAGAGAATGGTGAGAACCATTTGTTTCTCCTCAGATTTATCAACCCCTCAAGCCTTGAGTTGCGACGACAAATTCTTATATTTGGTAAAGAAATCTTGGAGATTGTTGAAGGTTTTTGGATCCAATGGGAGCAATTCCACCTCGAGCATGTGTCCCCTCATCTCGTCCTGTTTCCCAAAAATCCCTTCCATGGTGGTCCATGCTTCATTGGGGGTTTTACAAGAGGATATGTGAAAGCGGAGTTCAGGAGAAATGAGACTACAAATTGTTCCAAACGCTTCATCCATTCGATTTAGATACTTGGATTTTTCTATGGATGATGTTGGTTCTGTCTCTGTGTTCATGGTTAACCGGTATAATCCTCTGCCTTGAAGATGCATTATCATATTCTCCTTCCATGCAAAGAAATTGTACGGTGTAAGAATGAATTCTTTTAGAAATTCCTTTTTTCCGTTGTCTTAAATCTTCGATACCTAAAAAAATAATTTGGTGTGTATTTTCCCTATCAGTATGTCGGCTCTGATACCATGTAAATGTGTTGAATCTGCATAGAATAGATCTAATTAGGAATTGACACACACAGTTGCAGAAAAAATATGAGAAAAGAGAAGAAGAAGAGAAAGAATGGAAGAATTCTCATTAACCAAATGAATGAATGATAATTTACACGTGATATACTCTGTATAACTCAAATAATGTGCATTGGAGGAGAATCCAATGCGCCATAATGGTGGTCTAGAATGATCTAGAGACACACCAACAGTTATAGGAGTAAACTGCCACCTAGTCTAGACTCTCAGGCAATTACGGGAGTGAACTGCCACCTAGTCCGAGTTAACTAGTCTCTCGGTATTCAATTAACTGACTGAAATAGAGTGAAGTGAGGAGGAGATCAAGGAATCATGAGTAATGTGCTAGTCTGGTGATGATCCCAAGGACAATGCGCATTAGTTGGTGATTATCCCAATGTTGCATGGTGATAATCCCAATCTGGAATCTAGACTCCACTCAACTGATCAAACTGAAGTGTGAACTAAAGAGAATATTCTCCTAGAGAAATATGCTTCCTAAAATATAGGAGACTGAATAATGACTAATAAAAATACGAAAAACCTTAGGAAAATGAAATCCTAGGTGTGTGTGAAGTATCTCCAACATAGAAATCTCTGCATAAGTTAGAGAAACAAAGATCAAAATTTTAATTCCACAAAGTATCTGTGTTGGTGAAGCGAGTAGAGTATAAGTTATTTGATTACGGATCAAACAAAGTTCAAACATATACTTAATCTTAAACATTTGAAACAAATCTTCCTATGAACTATGAGTGTGGGCATCCTTCTACTTAAGAAATATATCATATAATTTAAATGTGTTTCCTGTTAACAAGGTTGTCTTTCCTTTTCTTATATTGATCTATCTACAACTATGTATGATCATTGATGTGTTTTTTGCTGCTGGTATTTTAGATGAATTATTTTTGTCTTGTTTGGGTCTAGCTAATTTCATTTATTTTTATGCCTGGCAACTTTCTTCTTAAGATTTGAAGTCATTCTTCTCTATGCTTTTCACCTTTTATTGAAGGCCTAATATGTAAGAACTATTTGTGTGTGCTTTTTGGTTTTAGTGATCAAAGGATTGTAAAACCTGTGCTTCTTTTATTCTTGTTCCAAACAGGGTCAAAATTTGGAGGCTATGGCTCATTTTTTCAGACTCATCAGTGGTCTCAATCAGTTTTGCTTCAATCTAAAACTCCAGCTATCATGCAGAACAGTAGTACTAAAAAATTACTGAATAAGCCCTTGGTGAAGGTATTATTGATTTGATTTACATATGTTAAATTGCTTGGATGTAGCATTTTATTATAATTGCACATTATGTGATTGAGAGCCTTGACATATACTCTATACCCTACTCTCTAGAAAAATAAATTTTGACATTCTTTTGCAGCACACATTGGTAGCTTCAAGCTCAGGAGCCACTGTCCTTTCTGCATGCAATGCTTTGGTGGACAATATATTGTCTGTTAGAACATGCTTAGTTGATCATGTTGTGAAAAGTGGGGAGATGGTCGTGATTGATGTTAAGAATAGTATAGAAATGGAGGACAACAAGCTTGAAGAAGGAGACATCTGCTTCAACCAGGAGCACGACTCCAACTGTGACCCCGATGTTGCATTTTCCTACATTGTGAGTGTCCATAATGTTCTTTTATAACTGCACTATAAAGTGATGAGAAAGACCATAGCTTAGTTCGATTCCATTCAATGGTATGCAAGCTAAAATCACAGTCCAATGCCATCGAGCCCTTTAAATGGTGACTTGTCTTCCATTCACTGCTGCCCAACATGCACTTCCACATTTGAACCAGGATATTCGTGTATCCTATGTAGTTTGGTGCACATTTGGTCCACATGATGGTTGGTTTCTTGCAGAGATGAATATGCATGCTTGCTCAGCATCCCCTCCTCTTTTGGGGGATGGGTTGTGTTGGTTCTTGTGTGTTAATAATAAATAGTCAGATACAAGCCTTGAAATAGTTTCTAGAACTTTAAATATCATTTTCTTATCTAACATATCAGCCAATTGTTTTGTTGTTGCTTAGTCTGAAAGTAGGAATTCTCTTCTTGCAAGACTTGAGAAATTTGTTTTTGGGGTTGATGCAGAACACTAAACTACATAATTTTCTGGGTCACTTTCAAAAGGAATTTGAGGGAGAACTATCAGCTGAGAATTTGGGTGAGTAGAAGGATGTGGCATCAACAATGTGTTGGTTGAATAACAATTTCTCTTTGCCATTTTCCCTCCACGTTGGCAACATTGTAGTGTTCATGTAGAAACACAGGAAAAGGCCAGCGAAGTTATACACCATTTTGAAAAGAGATAGTAGTTGTTCTTTTTTGGTCTTTTTTAAACTCTCTCTTTCGGTTTCCTGTCATAATTCTTTGGCATACAAACTAGACGAACAACTTTTCCTTAAGCTAATGCATTTTCTTCTCCAACATCATTTTATTTATCTAAATTAACAAGTTTCCTTCCATATCCTTGTAACTCAGGAGTTTCTTTTAGTGAATGAATTCAGTACTAGGCTTGTAATCCTAGCCCTTGATCCAAATGATTATCAGGTTTATGATCTTCCATGGAAAATCATTATGACTCTCATTGCAATAGCAAAATTGATTCAATCCATAAGAACATTTGTTTCTTGCAACAAAGTTGTTTGTATGTACTTATGTAATTGATAATGCTAATGAAGTAAGAACAAATAATCAAATGGTACCAACAAAGATTAAAATTTCAAAGAAAAAACATATATTTAATCATAAATATCTGAAACAAAGCCTGCTTTGAAATGTGACTATTTAATTTAATGTCTCTTTAGGGATCCAAACATCTTCTCTAGATCACTAAAGGTTTTTTGTTGGTTTGTTTGCTTGAACTGGAGAAGATTATGACATCGCATCAAATTCCTAGAGGTTCCTTGCCTACACCCCTTCCCGATTTTCTGCACCAATTGTTGGAGAGAGATGAGAAGATTTTTGCAAAACAACCTGAAAAATTGATAGCTAAGATAGAGTCTCAGAAAGATCCTTCAACAAATAAAAATGGCATTGAGTTGGTAAAGGAGTTTCAAGGACTAAAGGAAAGCAAAGCGATATCCAGTGGGAACAAAAGAAAATATACAGAAAAAAAGGAAACTCGTACTAAATTTGGAAGGAATGCTCCAAATAATTTGAAACATCCAAGAAAGACCTCTTCAAAGGAGTCTTGTCATGGAATGTAGGAATTGGAAATCATAGGGGAATAAGGGAAATTAACTCTAAAGAGATCTGATACACAAAGGAAAGGAACAAAAGAAGCATCAAAGGACAATATCCATCTGGTTGATATAAAAGAAAATTGGGTAATGTGCAACACCTGTGAGAAATGGTGCTTGCTTCCATTTGGGGTGGAACCTTCATCACTTCCAAAGAAATGGTTCTGTCAAATGCTTGATTGGTTGTAAGTTCATGTATTTGGAAAATATTTCAAACTAACAATCTTACCTTGTGTCTGATTTAGTCTTTGTCATAGTTAACAACTTATTAAAAATATATAAACATCGTGTTTGATATATATGTGTGGATGTAGGCAAGATTTGTAGTTCTCATGGACTAATTGTTGTTAATTTGTTCTTGGTTCAACAGGCCTGACATGAATCGGTGTGAAATTAGTGAATATTCAACCATGAAATCTATTAATGGGATGTATGGAACACAACTAGGATAGTGTTAGGTGGATGCAAATAAAGAGCAGCTTCAACATCCAGGTGCTCCTCTCTTTGAACCCCTCTTTGATATCAAACACACTAAGTGTTATGAACATAATATATAATAATAAGTATAAATACATCATAAATAGTTAATGAATAATAATGAAGATACACCTTCCCAATGAAAGGTCACGTCTCTTCACGAAAGGGTTGTTGAGTTTTGTACCTTGGGAGGTGTTACCCATGTGCTTATGACCTCCTTAGCACATGAGGGAAGGACATTACACTTTGTACCTTGTACTTTTGTCTAATTTCACTTTGACTTTGTCTAAAGTGGAATTTAGTCATTTTGGCCTAAAAGTGACTATTAATTCACAAAGGAGTGAATTAGAGACATAAAGTTGACTTAGGAAGCTTAACCCAAAGTGGGTTTGTGATTTAGATATTCATGGGGAGATCTCAACCATTGATTATATGGGAGATGAGATGATATCCACCATTGGATTTCTAGGTTTCCTTTTGGATGTCAAAGAGGGGCGCAAAGGGTGAAGGAGGGCGCATTCTTCATTTGGTCATTTGCTTGTTCAGAGAGGAGCTCTTGGAGGATGGAGATGAGTTCAATTTTTTGAGGATGATATAGCTTGGGAGCTAGCTTTCATGGAGGGAGGCTTGCATCATATCCCATAGTTTATTTACTGGAGAGGTTTTGCTTCTGAGGAGGGCGCATTGCCAGATTGGGGTGCATCAGCAGTTGGGAGACTTCTAGCCATCAGATTGCAGTGAGATCAGTTGCAGAGGATATCCAAACAACAAAACTTCATTGTTGTGGAGGGGTTTCTAGATCTGAGCTCACAGTTGGTAGTTGGAGAATATTCATTGGTTCTGGTAGTTTGTATGAGGGGCACACTATTCTGGGGCACATCTGGTGATTTTGAGTTTGTATATCAGCTCATTTTGTGTTGCTATTGTATCAGGTTATTTCATATATTGTACTTACTGTATTCCATCATTTGATTTCCTCATATATATATATATATATATATATATATATATATATATACACACATATTCCAAACTGGTTTTCCCCGCGGGGGGGGTTATCCAGGGTCATGTTGACCAAAAATACCTGTGTCTACAAATGCATGTATCAGTCTCTTAGATCTGTTTCATTTTTAGCAGTAAATGATGTTTAGGTGTGTTATGTTTATTTTGAGATGCATGTACTAATTTATGGTGACAAAAACGACATGCTAGAGCACCCAAAATTGAGAACATAACCGTAACAAATCAGCATAAAGTTTTGGACTGTTGGTTGTTATAAAACAACAAAAACTACTTCAGAAGACAGTTAAACTTAGAGCCTTTTTATGGTCAAAGACAGACCCAGAAGGCAAGCTTGATAGGACCTGGATTTTTCACATGGTATCAGAGCTTCGATGGCTGAAATTTGACAGTTGGGACAACATTTTAGTGGCTATCATACATATCTTTCTGGCAAATTTTTTAGGACAACCATTGACTCATTCAGTGGTTGTCAAAGGGAAGAATTTTTCATAGGATTGTTGGGAAGTTTGGACACTTGTCATCAGTCTCTTTTCACACCTACACAGTAGGAGTGAGGCTAATTTGACTTGACCTCTTTTCACACCTATTTTGTTAGGAGTGAGGTCAGATTACATTTGTCTCTTTTCACACATGTGTTGATAGGAATGAGACAGTGTTTTCCTTGGCAGTGTGAGAAACAATTGGGGATTGCAGTTTGGCAAAGATGTCAGCATCTCAGATGCGAGTTGAGGACATGCTAGCGGGGGATAGCAATTGGTCGCCTTGGAAGGCGAGGATGATATTTATCTTGAAGTACCTCGAGCTATGGGACATAATTGAGGCAGTTGTTCCTCCCATTCCTGTCACTGCTCCCATCTTGGTGGCAGAGTTCAGGAAGAAGAACAATAAGGCAAAGAGAACTATTTGTGACACAGTTCGTGACCATATCATACCCCATTTGACGGGGAAGGCTTGTGCATATGAGATGTGGGCATCTCTATGCAAGTTGTATGAGAGCTCCAATGAGAACTGGAAGATGGTTCTTCATGACCAAATCAGGGGCATTCGTATGCTCAAGGATGAGTTGGTAACTTCATTCCTTGGTCCTTACACTCAGATAAGAGATGAGCTTGGAGTTGTCGGCAAGGTTGTTGATCCTAACTCTTTGGTGAGGAAAGTTATGAATAGCTTCACCAAACCGTGGGGTCCATTTGTATGTGGCATATTTTCCAGGGAGGTCATGCCAACATGGGAGAGGATGTGGGATGACTTCGTCCAGGAGGAGATTCGGTTAACATCCGAGGCTTCTGTACAGAAGCAATAGCAACAGATTGGTCAGGGTCAGGAGGATCTTTCTCTTTGGACAAAGGGTAAGAAGAAGGTCGGTCAAGGGGGTCGGCAAGGTCCCAAGTTTGGGGGCCAACCACAGGGGAGTGGAGGAGGAGAGAGAAGCAGTGGTCAAGGCAGTGGTCAGAAGAGAGACATGAGTAAAGTGAAGTGATTTGTTTGTAATAAGTTTGGGCACTATGTTAGACAATGCCCGAACAGGAAGAAGAAGAAGGGTGGTACCATAGCTACAACAAAGGAGCTAGAATTTCAGACACAATTTCAGAGAGAGTGTACCTTCCTCATATGTTGCACTTCAGTTGAGACAACACCTTGTATCTGGTATATTGATAGCGGGGCTTCAAGCCATATGACTAGTTTCCGAGAGTACTTTTCTGATCTCAGAAACACTGAGGTCAGGATCGATATTTATCTTGGAGATGACAGAGTTGTTAGAGTTGTAGGGGTTGGTACAGTTACTTTTTAGAGAGATGGCATGCCACCCTTATCGTTCACAGATGTTCTTTATGTCCCTGACATGAAGAAGAATCTGATATCAATTTCCACCCTCCAGGATATAGGTCTTGAGGTGACATTCAGAGGCTCTGAGGTACTGACTCATCCTAAGGGTTCTTCACTAGCCTCAGGACAGGTGATTGGAGTGAGAGAGGGGAAACTGTTCAGATTGAGTTTTCAGCCACTTCATGCATTGGTAGTGAACAACGACATCAGCAAACAGTTATGTGAGTTATGGCATTGTAGGATGGCCCACCTACATCATGGGGTTCTTGGAGGTTTGAGAGAGGTTGTGACCGGAGTGCCACAGATCAACATAGAGCATAAGGATGTTTGCAGAGGGTGTGCGCTTGGCAAGTTTTCCAAGGCATCGTTCCCCAGCAGTGACACGAGGTCAGCTGGGATACTGGATTTAGTACACACAGACATGTGTGGGCCCATGACTCAGAGGTCCTTGAGTGGTTGTGAGTACTATCTCACATTTATTGATGACTACTTGAGGAAGATTTGGATCTATTTCCTGAAGGCCAAGAGTGAGGTCTTCACATGGTTCCAAGAGTTTAGAGCTCTTGTGGAGAACCAATCAGGAAAGAGGATCAAAATCTTGCAGTCAGATAATGGGGGAGAGTATTCTTTGAGACAATTTGTAGACTTATGTGCTCAGCAAGGCATTAGGAGATAGATGATCGTACCTTACAACCCCCAGTAGAACAGGGTTGCCGAGAGGAAGAACCAAGCCATTACCTGTGCAACGAGATCTATGCTGCATGATCAGAGTTTTCCTTTGTATTTGTGGGCAGAGGCATGTGCTACTGCAGTTTACCTGTAGAACAGGAGCCCACATAGGATTTTGTGGAAGATGACTCCTAAGGAGGCCTTCACTGGTAGGAGGCCCGATGTTGAGCACATCAGGATCTTTGGGTGCTTGACTTTCTCTCATGTCCCCTCAAAGAGGAGGACAAAGCTAGACCCCAAAACCCAATAGGGGATTCTAGTTGGATACTCAGAGGTGTCAAAATCCTATTGCATCTACATTCTGCCACTTAGGAGAGTGGTGGTGAGAAAATATGTCAGATTTGAGGAGGATAAGGCTTTTGCGAGATCTCTTGAGTCGAGAGTTGGAGTTGAGGATGATGCAGAGTTTCCAGTTACAGTCTCAGAGGGACAACAACCTTAGATTTCGAGTACACCAGTATCAGGGGTGACATGGTCACCATGCACAGCTTCAGGGTCACAGTTAGAGAAGTTTCAGTCAAATGGGGCACAAACTTCAGAGGGAGAACAAACTTCAGTATCTTAGAGTGTTGAGACGAGTCCCATCGCAGTCACTCTTAGGCAGAGTGACCTTACTTATCCATTGACCACTTCAGGGAAGAGGAGATCTAGATGGTTTCAGGAGACCCTGAAGGAGACCAAGGAGAATGTAGGGGAGCCCAAGAGCTAGATCAGAGAGACCAGTCCACTAGTCAGATTTGGACCATACTTAGCACTTGTGACTAGTATTAGGGATACTGAGCCACAGACTTTTGCGTAGGCAGTTGACCATCAAGTCTGGAGAGAGGCCATGATCGAGGAGTATGACTCCATTATGTGCAATGATGTCTGGGATGTGGTTCTGAGGGTAGTGGGGAAGTCAGTTGTGACTTCCAGGTGGTTGTACAAGACCAAGATGGCTATAGATGGCATAATTTAGAAACACAAGGCCCGCTTTGTGGCACAAGGCTTCTCATAGATTGAGGGAGTCGACTATGATGAGACTTTTGCACCAGTTGCGAGATATAGTAGAGATGGGTTGGCACATTCACCAGGATGTAAAAACCGCATTTTTGAATGGCTTTATTGAGGAGGAGGTGTACATAGAGAAGCCACGGGGTTTTGAGGTGAGTGACAGGGAGACTCACATGTGTCTTCTGAGGAAGGCACTATATGGTCTGAAGCAAGCTCCCCAATCTTGGTATTCATGGATTAATACTTATTTTCTTCAGATGGGCTTCGAGAAGAGCGATGTTGATCCAAACCTCTATTTCATCATTAGAGGTGAGGACATGCTCATTCTCATTTTGTATGTGGATGATTTATTCATTACTGGAGCCGAGGATCTCATAGTTGAGTGCAAGATGGGACTTGCATCTAAATTTGAGATGAGTGATATCGTATTGATGCACTACTTTCTGGGTATGGAGGTATGGAAGGGGGAGGATCACATATTTCTCGGGCAGGGGAAGTATGCAACATATATTTTGAGTAGGTTTTAGATGGAGGACTGCAGACCCATGTCTACACCTATGATCATCAACTGAAAGAAGCTTAGTGCTTCAGATATCTAATTGGTGGATGCCACAGTATACAAGCAGTTGATGGGTTCGCTCATGTATCTGGTTAACACCAGACCAGATATATGTTTTGTCATGAACACACTCATCCAGTACATGGTTGAGCCAAGGAGTGTTCACATGGTTGGGGAAAAACACGTCTTGAGATATGTTACTAGCACAATGTACTATGGCCTAGACTATGTTAGGGGATGGAGTCAGTTTGGTTGGCTACATAGATTCAGACTGGGTAGGATGTGCTGCTGACAAGAAAATCACCTCATGGTGTTGCTTCAGTTTGGGGTCAGGACTTGTTTCCTGGTTCAGTCGGAAGCAGAAGTCAGTTTCTTTGAGTTCGGCCAAGGCAGAGTATATGGTAGCCAGTCAGGCCAGTTGCGAGGCCATTTGACTTCGTAAGATGCAGGTTGGTTTATTTGGTCAGGAGATGTCACCTACTATCATTCACTGTGATAATCAGAGTTGCATAAAAATCTCTGAGAATCCAATGTTTCATGATCGGTTGAAGCATATAGAGATCAATTACCACTTCATTCATGACTGGGTTCAGACAGGGGCAATTCAGTTGCAGTATGTATCTATAGATGACCAGGTTGCAAATATTCTCACCAAGGCCCTGCCACGGGGCAAGCATGTCTATTTTAGAGACAAGATGGGCTTGGTGAGGAACACCTTCCTCGGTAAGAGGGAGTGTTGAGTTTTGTACCTTGGGAGGTATTCCCCATGTGCTTATGACCTCCTTAGCACATGAGGGAAGGAAATTACACTTTGTACTTTGTACTTTTGTCTAATTTCACTTTGACTTTGTCTAAAGTGGAATTTAGTCATTTTGCCCCAAAAGTGACTATTAATTCACAAAGGGGTGAATTAGAGACATAAAGTTGACTTAGGAAACTTAACCCAAAGTGGGTTTGTGATTTAGATATTCAAGGGGATATCTCAACCATGGATTAGATGGGAGATGATATGATCTCCACTGACGGATCTCTAGGTTTCCTTTTGGATTTCAAAGAGGGGCGCAAAGGGTGAAGGAGGGCGCATTCTTCATTTGGTCATTTGCTTGTTGAGAGAATTGCTCTTGGAGGATGGAAATGAGGTCAATTTTGTGAGGATGATATAGCTTGGGTGCTAGCTTTCATGGAGGGAGGCTTTCATCATATTCCATAGTTTATTTACTAGAGAGGTTTTTCTTCTGAGGAGGGCACATTGCCAGATTGGGTCACATCAACAGTTGGGAGACTTCTAGCCATCAGATTGCAGTGATATCAGTTGCAGAGGATAACCATTCAGTAGAGATTCATTGTTGTGGAGGGGTTTCCAGATATGATCTCACAGTTGGCAGTTGGAGCAGATTCAGTGATTCTGGCAGTTTGCATGAGGGGTGCATCATTCTGGGAAGCATCTGGTGATTTTGAGCTTGTATATCAGCTCAGTTTGTGATGCCATTGTATCAGGATCTTTCATATATTGTACTTACTATATTCCATCATTTTATTTCCTCATATATATATACATATTCCAAACTGGGTTTTCCTGGGGGGGTTATCTAGGGTCATGTTGACCAAAAATACATGTGTCTACAAATGCATGTATTAGTCTCTTAGATCTGTTTCATTTTTAGTAGTAAACGATGTTTAGGTGTGTTATGTTTATTTTGAAATGCATGTACTAATTTCTATTGACAAAAACAACATGCTAGAGCACCCAAAATTGAGAACATAATAGTAACAAATCAGCATAAAGTTTTGGATTGTTGGTTGTTATACAACAACAACAACTACTTCAGAAGAAAATTAAACTTAGAGCCTTTCTGTGGTCAAAGACAGACCCAGAAGGCAAGCTTGATAGGACCTAGATTTTTCACAAGGGAACCCCTGCGTGGGTATATAAGGCCCTCATTCTTATTGTACTCATCATCTCATATTCATATACATTATTATTTAATATATTATCCTTTATGGATTATAACTTGTTGTCCTACCTACATCGGGTATTTACTTGGTGAATCGGCTTGGTTCACCACGGTGGTATTAGAGCTTCGTCTCGATTCAACTTTTGGCCACAAACAGAGTTTCCCTAAATTTTTTGGTCCTTGACCATAATTGGCCCTTGGCCATTTGAAGTCTAAAATTTCCACTGCAGAATACAATATTGAAGAAAAATAACCTATTACCCAATTTTCTTTTTAAAGTTATAAAAAAAAAAAAAAAAAGTAAAGAGATTCCTTCCACCTTGCATTGACAAGAATATTGAAAATAAAGAAAGTGGAAAAGAATGGTTTAAACTACCACAATTTTTTCGGTAAATTCAATCTCTCTTACTTCAACACAAGAA
>ML799275.1:49042-69834 GCA_009831015.1 Picea engelmannii
ATATATATATATATATATATATATATATATATATATATATATATATATTGCACTCTTGGTCCCATAGACCCATCTGCACCTCACAAGTTTCCTTCCTGAAGGAAGGGGAACCAAATCCCAAGTCTAGTTCTCGAGGAGGGAGTTGTACTCCTGCATGGCGGATTCCCAAAAGGGATTTCCAGCAGCCTCGCCATAAGACTCTGGATCTGAAGACTAAACCAATAAAAGATGCTTGGGTCACATTGGTTCAGTGGCAGTGAGTGCAAGAGGAGGCTCCTCGAAATCAAATCGAGTCCTCCTAGTATCAACTAGATCCCCAACAAGATCCCCTGCATCCTGAAGAGTAGTCTTGGCCCACTTGGGCCTTTGCTCTGGCTCTGCATCTGACTGTATTGACTCTGTATCTAGATCATTTGAATCCTATGAATCGAAACTCTCATCTAAAGAAGAGTCGACATGTGCATGCTCATTGTCTCTGACAGGTGGAAGAACAAAAGTGTCTGCATGCGAATATTGAGGTACATGCGAGACACTTTCCTCAAATTGGACACTACGCTCAATGATGAGTTGGTCTGAGGAAAGATCAATGAGTCTGTATCCCTTCACACCACCGGAGTATTCAACAAAGATACACTCTATTCTCTATGGATCAAGTGCCTTCCTCTTCTCAGAGGAAACCCTGGCCCATGAACGTGAACCAAAAATACGAAAGTGGCTCACTTCCAATTTGAGGTCTCTCCAAGCCTCGTAAGGGGTCTTATCATTGACAGATCTATGGGGAGATTTTTTTTGGATGTAGGTTGCACAATTAAGTGCTTCAACCCATAATCTTGATGTAAGTGACTTTGCATGTAGCATGCAAGATGCCATCTCTTTTAGATATCTATTTTCCGCTCAACAACTTCGTTTTGCTGCGAAGTATAGGGAACTATGTGTGCAACCGAATCCCTCCCTCATGACAAATATTTTGTATCTCATGGTTGACATACTCTCCCTCATTATCTGTTCGGAGGACTTTGATTTTCTTTCCTAATTGTGTCTCAACAAGGGATTTGAAATCTTTGAGGTGTTGAAAGACCTCATAGTTTTGCCTGATAAAGAAAATCCATGTGAAGCATGAGAAATCGTCAACAAAAATGAGCACATACCTTGATTTACTAATTGATAGATGCGGAAAAGGGCCCATGAGATCACTATGGATCAGATCTAAACGAGAGGAATCATTTTGAGTCTTTCCTTTGTTGAGTTTCTCTTGAGGGTGTTTTCCAAGAACACATCCCTCACAAATTCCTTTGGAGAAGTGGATGTTGGGTAGATCATCAACCATTCCCTGCTTTCTAATTTGTTTCATATATATGAAATTTAAATGCTCGAACCTTTCGTGCCATATCCTACTGCTTTCATTAGCGTGGGTAAGTAGTAATGCAGAATCTGGTTCAATAAATTCAAAAAAAGTGTAGAGTCTAGATTGATGATTTACCTCACCGGTAGAAACCCTAGAATTGGTTTGCATGTCATAGATATCCATTGCATTAGGTGTGAATATGAGTCTCTTTCCGGTGCTGAATTTAGTCATCTGATACATGGAGAGAAGTTTGACGGAAAGTTTGGGAACATGAAGCACATTCTCGAAGCTTCCATTTTTTAGTTCAATTCTTCCTTTGCCTGTCACCTCAACTAGAGAGTTGTCCCCTGTCAAAATAAGAGGACCTTTGCATGCATCCAATGAAGAATAAACTTATTTTCTAGAAGCCATGTGGTGTGATGCACCTGAGTCTACTATCCAAGCATCAAGAGAGGAGTTGATGGCAATCAAGGCATGGCTAGAATTGTCTTTCTTGGGATTCTAATCTTCTGGCTTCTTATTCTTGGCATCCTCGAGGATGTGATCTCCAAGGTTGTTTTGTTGAAGTATTGGGGTCATTAGATCTATCTGTTTCTGCATACATGCAGATTCTGGATGGAATCTTTTATGGTAGTAAGCGCATTTCTCCCCTTTTCTTCTGTTTCCACCTTTGGATCTAGAGCCATCATTGAAGGGTTTTAAGTACCCTTCCTTCTTTGGATTTGCATGTGCTTTACTTTTGTCTTTGTCTTTAGATTTTTTATATTGATGATCGTTTCCATCTTGCACAGTAAGTGCATGCACCTTTGGGCCTTGGATTTTTCTCATATTGATGAACTTATTCTACTCCTGTGTGAGAGACTCGATAAAGGCCTCAAGAGAGGGCATAGTCCACGTAGATACAAAGGTGAACCTAACTGAATGAAATGTGGATACAAACACTCAGTATTCTGGACCAAGTTTGGACAGAATGGTGAGAACCATTTGTTTCTCCTCCTTAGATTTATCAACCCCTCAAGCCTTGAGTTACGATAACAATTCCTTATATTTGGTAAAGAAATCTTGGAGATTGTCCAAGGGTTTTGGATCATGTTATCGCATAGTTTGTAGTTTGGATAATAGACAGATGTAAGGAGATAAACTGGCGTAACTAAACCAATCCCACCCAATGTCACCTCAATGGGAGGGTTGTTTCTATTTAGGGAGGTAAGTCCCAGGGAGACATCCCCAATGACCTGGGGTTTTGAGAAGGCAAAGGATTGAAGGCTAAGAGATAAGTTCCCCCCTCACAAGTCACCACTAAGAAGATAGTCTAGCTAACTAGCCAATAAAGAGAAGTATAACCAAAATATATGTACTTGCCCATGACAAAGAAATAAGAAATATATATATATATATATGTGCAAGCTTACTTGCTTGGTTAGTACTTCACATAATCAATGGCTATCTGATATATAAGCAATTTGAGCAATAAATATTGATGAAGTTAATGTTTACATGATAGCAATGATGTATAATATCACTTCTTCAATAAATGCTAAAGAAATTGGCATTCAATGTAACAATTAACACTTCATTTAGATGATGCCTTAAACAGCCATTCAATTGCTTAAATTAAAACGATAGTTGCACAATGATGTTTATAGCAAAGGATGACAACAACAATTAGTTAGTAGGGTTAGTCTTTAGGTTAGGGTTGGAAAGATTAGTACTTGCTTTAAGTGTTTGATTGAAGTTGTGATCAAGTTGCTCAAGATAAAGGAGCTCTTTAGATCAATGCCTTAGGGTTAATGGAGTCAAAAGTAGAGGACACAAAAGTTGAAGGATAAAGTGAAAGTAATAAGACTAAGGACAAGAGGGTTAGACCTTGATGTGTTTCTAAGGCAAGGCCTCAAGGATGAAACCCTATGGGAGAGAGGCTCACTTTGGTGTAGGGGAAATAGGCCTCAGTGCTCTCTCCTCCTTCCTTAACTTAAATGGCAAATCGACTAGCTCAAAAGATTGCATAAGACCAAGACAAGAGGTTTTTCAGGTAAGGTGTTGCTATGTCAAGGCTTTACTAGGCAAACCCTAGGGAAAATCGGCTCACCAAGGTGTAGGGAAACTAGGCCTTGATGCATTTTCTCTTTCTTATCTCAATAAGAAAAATGACTAGCATGGAAGAGGAAGAAAAGAGTGTTGCTAAGGCAAGGCTCTATCTCTCTTCAATGAATGGCTCAAAATCTTGACGGGGACATGAGACAAGAACCTAAAATGTGTGCTTGTCACCTAGGGTTTATTCAGCAAATTATAACCATAAATGCAATAAGAATAATACTACAACCATTCAATTAAGAATTTTTGCAGAAATTTACTTACATTTAACCAAGAAAACAAATAGCAAACCCTAGTTGTAACACCTTCCACCAAGATAAATGCCAAAAATGCCAATATAAGTCCAAAATAGTCTTCCTTCAACAAGTGTGTCTCACAATTTCAGCCAATCACCCAAAAATGGCACAAATTTCAGACCTCACCAAGTGGTGAGTGAAAGATGATGAAAAAATGAAGGTTGAAACCCTCAATTTATACAGTACCATGACCTAATTTTACATTTTAGGTCATGAAAAAGGCCGATAAGGCCAAAACACTAAAAATCATATTGTTTTACATTAAATGATTAAAATTAAAACCTAATCAAGATAAAGAGAGATGTCATGCCCCTTTTAGGGTGATGTTATCCCCTTCTAGGGAAAATGCAGCATCTTGGAGCAAAACGTTAGCCCTCCTTGGGCTTCTCCAACCTGCCACACGTGCCAAAACTGCCCCAGTTGTCTCCCAAAGTGTTCATGCTACTAGGTGACATCATGGTCATGAAGGGTGATGTCCTAGGCCTTCCAAGGCCAACGTTACAATGAGAAGGGCTCAACCCCCCTAGTTCAAGGTGTGTCAGGGTACCTCTGCAAGATGTCCTCCTTCTCTCCTGTGAAAACCCCTCTGTCATGTATTTTCCCCTTGTTGGGGTCTCAACATCCATCTAGTGGGCTCTTCAGACCTGTGGAGGTCCAAAATGATCATCTCCCCATGTGTACTTGTCCAACATGGTACCTGTCCATCGGGCATGATCCTGCACATCAACAGCTATGCCCTCCATGGGCTCATAAGTCATAGGGATCATAGCAATGTCAATCACATCTCATCATCAATATTATTAAACATGTGCATAAACCCCTATTACCCCATTTAAAATATCAAATACATTATACAAGCCTACAATACAAGTTTGGGGAAAGTGACAGGGCATCCTATTGGGCTAGTGTCCACTGGAAGAGGAAAGTTTATGGAAGAGACTTCATCTGAGCCATGTAAGTGGGTGATGTGGATAAGGGATGTCCAGGCAAATGGGTGCAGTGAGAGAAAGGGGATGCAAAGTTTTACCTGTGGGTGACTTTGTAGAAGGCGAGCTACACCTATCTTGGATGCAAGCTTTTTCAAGCCCAATTCATGCCTTTTATTCTTTATTCTTATTTCTTTTTCTTCAAGAAGCTAATCAGGGGACACTGCCTTGGCATGGTGACCAGTGGTGGCAGTGTTACCCACAAGTATTTTCGTATAAATGAGAAGGTTGGCTCGTGATGAGACCCCCTTTCTCTTGGCCATGCAACCAAGAGTCATTAGCCTAGCTTGGTAACCAGTTGGTGGTAATGTCATACTGCTAGATACCCATGGACCTAATAGGTTAGCTCGTGATGAGACCCCCTATCCTATGATTAGGTATTGTTTTATTATTTTCATTGGGTCCCTCTTGTTTCTTGTTGATAAGCCTTTTACTGCTTGCTCGAGGATCCCTGGGCGAAGAATCTCGAGGTTTTTTTTTTAGGATTTTATCTATTGCCAGCTTTCTTTTACCTTCTGGGCCTTTAGCCCTTTCTTCCCACGAGATAGGGTGCAATCCTCAAATAATAGGTCAACCCAATGCCCAAAAAAGTGTAATGGGATAGATGAACGAGAAGCAAGATGGAAAAATGGTGTTATGATGGGAGTGGACGATGGATTTTCATAAGTCCTCCCAGTGGCAAACAAAAACCTACAGACACAGGCTTACTAGGGCATCCTATCATTCCCCCCAAACATGGTCAAGTGGGAAAGTATAAGATCCAAGCATTTGTTAGAAACAAAAGGAATTAAATGCACATATTCAAAGGTTTTGAGGATCAGAGTGACACATACCATGATAACCAGGCTCATTACCTCATGGAGCAAGAATCATCTCTGATACAAGAAAAAACCAATTGTGATGAATGTTTATGTTGCTTATAGAGTAGAGGCGTTGAAAGTGAGAAAACATGGGCCATGCCAAAGTCGATCTAGATCTTGGTACTCCATGTCTAGGACCTGTGGGCCTCGAGACATGATCTCTTATTTATCCCTAAAAGTGGGGGATAACAGACCCAATGGGAGCAATTCCACCTCGAGCATGTGTCCCCTCATCTCATCCTGTTTTCCAAAAACCCCTTCCATGGTGTTCCAGGCTTCATTGGGGGTTTTACAGGAGGATATGTGAAAGAGGGGTTCAAGAGAAATGAGACTGCAAATTGTTCCAAATGCTTCATCCATTTGAATTAGATACTTGGATTTTTTTATGGCTGATGTTGGTTCTATCTCTGTGTTCATGGTTAACCGATATAATCCTCTACCTCGAAGATGCACTATCATCTTATCCTTCCGTGCAAAGAAATTGTATGGTGTAAGAATGAATTCTTATGGAAATTCCATTTTCCCAGTGTCTTCAATCTTAGATACTTGCAAAAATAATTTGGTGTGTCTTTTCCCTAGCAGTCCGCTGGCTCTGATACCATGTAAATATGTTGAATCTTCACATAATAGATCTAGCTAGGAATTGACATACACAGTTGCAGAAAAAATATGAGAAAAGAGAAGCAGAAGAGAAAGAATGGAAGAATTCTCATTAACCAAATGAATGAATGATAATTTACACATGATATACTTTGTATAACTCAACTAATGTGCATTTGAGGAAAATCCAATGCGCCATAGTGGTGGTCTAGAGTAATCTGGACACACACCAACAGTTACAGGAGTAAACTGTCACCTAGTCTAGTCTCTCAGGAAGTTACAGGAGTGAACTGCCACCTAATCTTAGTTAACTAGTCTCTCAGTCTTCAATTGATTGATTGAAACAGATTGAAGTGAGGAGGAGATGAGGAAATCATGAGTAATGCATTCTAGTCTGGTGATAATCCCAAGGATAATGCGCATTAGCTAGTGATGATCCTAATGTTGCATGGTGATAATCCCAATGTGGCATCTAGACTCCACTCAACTGATCAAACTGAAGTGTGAACTAAAGAGAATATGCTCTTAGAGGAATATGCTTCCTAAAATATAGGAGACTGAATAATGACTAAAAAACATAGGAGAAACCTTAGGAAAAAGAAATCCTAGGTGTGTGTGAAGTATCTCCAACATAGAGATCTCCGTATAAGTTAGAGATACTAAGATCAAAATGTTAATTCCACAAAGTATATGTGTTGGTGAAACAAGTGGGCTATAAGTCCTTTGTTTTCATATCAAACAAGAAGTTCAAACAAATCCTTCATCTTAATCATTTGAAACAAATCTTCCTATGAAATATGACTGTGGGAATCCTTCTACTTAAGCAATATGTCATATAATTTCAATGTATTTCCTTTCATCAAGGTTTCCTTTCCTTTTCTTATATTGATCTATCTACAAACTACAACTATGTATGATCATTGATGTGTTTTCTGTTGCTGGTATTTTAGACGAATTAATCATAAATATCTGAAACAAAGACTACTTTGAACTATGACTGTGACTGGGCATTCTTCTACTTGAGCAATATATCATAAAATTTCAATTCAATTCCTTTCAATGAGGTTTCCTTGTTTTTCCTTATATTGATCTATCTACAACATGTATGATCATTAAAATTATCATACAAATTGCCCTGTTTGTGTCAACCTTATTTCATTTATTTCTAGGCCCAATGGCTTTCTTTTTAAGACTTGAACTCAGTCTGCTCAACACTTTTCACATTTTTACTGAAGGCCTAATAAATAAAATGTGCACTATTTGTCTGTATTTGTTTACTTTTAGTCATCAAAGGACAGTAAAACCTTTTCTTTTTTCTTGTTGCAAACAAGGTCAAAATTTGAATACTATGGCTCATTTTTTAGAACTCGTCAACGGTCACCATTAGATTTTCTTAAACCTAAAAATTCAGCTATTGTGCAGAACAATAATACTAAAAAAATACCCAATGAGGTGGTGGGGGAGGTATTATTCATTTGATTTACAGTGGTTACATCTAAATACTCTATACACTGCTATCCAGAAAAATAATTTTTGAGAATCTTTTGCAGCACATACAATTGGCAGCTATAAGCTCCGGAGGCATTGTCCTTTCAAAAAAGGTTTCTTCAGCAACCTTAGCTGCAGATGTTGCAAAAAGTTGAGAGATTGACATGACTGCTATTAGGGGCAGTAGATAAATCTCCACTTTGAAAAAGGATTCTATAGCTCAGAATATACATATTTGTGATCAAAAGAGAGTTAAATTGCAAATTAAGATGGGTTCTGGATCTGTACCATGCAGCAAGAGCTTTGCAATTTACAAAATCTTAGGCCATGGGAATTCTCAATGCCCATCACTTGAGGATATCCCCAATGATGGACAAGAATCCTCTCCTGAAAATGAATCTACTCATGCTCCATCTCCTCTGTCTATCATCCAAGTATGTTTTCCATTTTCTGTCTTAAATCTCACAGAGCTTGTTTAATTTAATGTCTATTTAGGGATCCAAACATCTTCTCTAGATGACTAAAGGTTTTTTGATGGTTTGTTTGCTTGAACTAGAGTAGATTATGACATCACAAAAGTTCCTTTCTTACACCCCTTCTGAATTTTCTGTCGCAATTGTTGGAGAGAGATGAGAAGGTTTTTGCAAAGGAACCTGAAAATTTGATAGCTAAGATAGAGTCTCAGAAAGATCCTTCAACAAATAAAAATGACATTGAGATGGTAAAGGAGTTTCAAGGACTAAAGGAAAACAAAGCGATATCCAGTTGGAACAAAAGAAAATATACAAAAAAAAAGGAGACTTATACTAAATTTAGAAGGAATGCTCCAAATAATTTGAAACGTCCAACAAAGACCTCTTCAAAGGACTCTTGTCATGGAATGAAGGAATTGGAAATCATAGGGGAATCAGGGAAATGAACTCTAAAGAGATATGATACACAAAAGAAAGGAACAAAAGAAGCATCAAAGGACAATATCCATCTGGTTGATATAAAATAAAACTAGGTAATGTGGCACACCTGTGAGAAATGGCACTTGCTTCCATTTGGGGTGGAACCTTCATCACTTCCAAAGAAATTGTTTTGTCAGATGCTTGATTGGCTGTAAGTTTATGTATTTGGAAAATATTTCAAACTAACAATCTTACCTTGTGTCTGATTAAGTCTTTGTCATAGTTAACAAGTTATTAACAAGTATATAAATATCATGTTTGATATATATGTGTGGATGTAGGAGAGTTTTGTAGTTTCTCATGGACTGATTGTTGTTAATTTGTTCTTCGTTCAACAAGCTTGACATGAATCGGTGTGATATTAGTGAATATTCAACCATGCAAGTTGTTAATGGGATGTATGGAACACAACTAGGCCAGTGTCAGGTGGATGGAAATAAAGAGCAGCTTCAACATCCAGGTGCTCCTCTCTTTGAACCCCTCTTTGATATCAAGTGGATATCTATTGTTGGCTAGCAAATAATGGACAAATATGCCACACTAGAAATGTTATTTCTTGGCTTTATCACTAGGAGATAATAGAGGGAAAAAATTCAAACCATTTAAATATTTTTTTTCATAAAGATGATTATTTTGTTCCATTGAAAGAAATTTTGATTTATTAGATCCTTAAAATGAATGGATAAATAAAACAAAACATTATTACTTTGTTTTAACATATTGCTTTCATAAAATATTTCACCACCAAACACTTTCACCATGAGGTTTCTTTGAGAACATTACTTTCTATCGTAACATTATTGTATAGTTATTTGAAGTTGAGATATTAAATCATATTAGAGAGCTTCAAAATTTTATTTTTAAATTATTTGATTACATAACATGTTAAAATTAAGTAATTGTATTTTGTTTTATTTATTTATTTATTTGAGGATTTTATCAAGTAAAGTTATTTTTAATGATGATAAAATTGTTTGGATAAAAATCGTGTATAAAGTTTAGAAACTTGCTTCTATTTAAAATTTTAAAATTTTGGATTGTTTTTTATCTTCTACAACATTATAAAATCCAAAGGGGATGGAGTATGTACACCTTGTCAAATGATCTCATCCTGGTCTTAAAATTAAATTATTGTTATTATTATTATCATTTCTTTTTTTAATAAGTCATTAAAGAAAAACAATTATAACCATAGTTTTGTATATAAAGATAGTAAAAATATATTTTAATTTTTAATATAAATGTAATAAGATGATGATTAACTTCAAGTGAGACAGAATAGGTCTATTGGACCTTAAAAAGGTAATGGATTACATGGAATTCCTTCAAATATTTTTGTGCTTGAAAAGCATTTAGAGAAGTATATGAAAATTATCATAGTTTTGTTGAGTTAAAAGATTAATATATATTGCTAAAATCAAATTAATTTTTTACATATTTTATGGTGAAATAAGGAGTTGGACAAGTTCTAAAAAGTAGTAAGTTCTAAAGAATTTGTAATCTTTATGACACTAAAAAAGTTGAAGATGAAAAGTACTTGATCTTAAAATGTTTTAATACACCCACACTAAATCTCACTTTCAAAATATTTATTATGATAAGAGACTTTCTAACTTTTTAACTCATCAAAACTATGATATACATGAATATTTTTCTTAAAACTTTTAGAATATACAAATAAAATTAAAAAAAAAAAAAACAAATAAAAAAACTATTAAATTTGATAAAGTAATATTGATTTTAATAAACATTAATAACTATTATCAATAAAATATTAATTTTTTAAATATAATATTTATTATTTTTTAATGAAATTGATATAAATAAATCAATCTCTACTAATTCAATTAATTAAAGTGTGGATTTAGTTAAGAATATGTGTTTCTTTTTTAAAATTCAAATTCAAATTTAAAATTATAAAAAATATTATCATAATATTGTTAAAATTAACATTATAAAAGATATTACTATAATATTACTTAAAATTTATAAAAAATATTATTTAAAGATTAAAATAAATATTAATATATTATTATTTAAAAATTGGTCAGACAATAAAATTGAAAAATCCAGATGGCTTCTCAGATTTTATTGCCATAATATATTGTTACTTGATTTTTACGAATTTAGATGTGGCTCCCATCATAAACATAATTAATTGTTTATTTTCTTCAATCTGACTCCGGTTGAATATATGTTTAAAATTGCGGCTCTTATTATTAGTTGACAAACTCGTCTTTTTTTAGTGGCAACACTCTCAACTAATTCAACCAGTGAAGATGCAAATAAGTCAATCTCAACTAATTCAATTAAATTGATCCAAATAAGTAAATCTCAACTAATTTAATTCAATCAGTTAAGATGTGGATTTTCTTTTTTTTATAAGTTCAAATTTAACATTATAAATTTATAAAAAAAATTATTTAAAAATTAAAATAAATATTAATTACGTTGAAAGGTGTATATCTATTGGTAATGGACAGATTTAATAGAGGTTTAGTGTTTAATAGAGATTTAGGGATTAATGATTAAATATGGCTAGAATATTCTTAGTAGTCACACAAAATAAATGGCTGTGATTTCAATCATTAACTTCCTAGCTATTATAAAGATATCAGTTTATGTGTTTACTTTTTTACATTTACATAATCATATTTAAAAATTACTTTGATAGCTAACTGATTACCACTTAAGTGATTAACAAAAATTAAAATATTAACACCAGATAAATCTTTTAAAGATTAGTTTCATCTTATCAACCTTTGGGGGTTCACCAACAACTATTTAACTGCTGTGCTAGTATACTATTCTTTAAAAATTGGTCAAACAATAAAATTGAAACTCGTCTCTTTTTAGTGGCAACACTGCAACCGCCATGAGTACGTACTCGAAAAGCGTTCTCCACAATTTTCACTCGACAAGTTAATCAAAACGCATGCACTGTATAATAATATCTAAGTAGTGTGATGAGGGTAATGGGTGTAAAGCTAAATGGCACTCAGAATACTTTTCGTTTAGGTGGTTTTTTAATAAGAATTTGTTTTGAAATTGGTTCATTTCGGTTGAAAAAAATTGAGCAACAAGATATTTTTTTGGTTAACTTCCATTAAAAAAAATTACTAATAAGAAACTACAATTTCAATACACGACAATTTCCAATTTCAGTATGTGACATTTTTTCAATAAATCCAAAGCATTGAAATGGCAATTTGAACATCATGCATCTAATGCCAATGGATACGGCACTATTTGAGTGCCCCATATACAATGCTGGGTAGAGGGTCGCAATCGATGGTGGTGGGTGGACAAGTTGTTATGCGTCTTGTTGTTGAAACGAATATTCTCTTCCAACACACTTCATATGAACAAATTTAATAATATGAAAAATAATTATATAAGAATTTAAGTTATATATATTAAAAAATATAAAAAATGATATATATTAATATAAAAAATAAAAAAGTGTTTAGGAGGTGTAGAATGAGCGGTGATGAAGTATGTTGTTAAAGCACTTTGTAATATAGAAAATGATATCCTCTAATGGTGCATCATGTGCCTAAAATGGATTTCATATAGAAAAGTTGCAACATTGAAGAAAAAATCAACTTAGAGGACAATGAATAAGTTCATTCCTAGGTTCAATATTTTTTACAAATACTTTACATGCAAACTACATTTCCTTGGTTCAAGAATTTTTTACAAACACTTTGTATGAAAACTTCATTCCTTTAGTACATGAATTTTTATAAACACTACATGAAAACTAAATGCCTTTGGTACAAAGTTTTTTACAAATGCCTTGCATGAAAACTCTATTGGCTAAATACCTAGAAGAGATTTCGTGAGCTTGTTAATGGGAAAATCCACTAAAGTATGCCCAAATGTGTTGGATCCATTGATGAGGAGCAAGGAGCTTTTCACTAGTGGGAAATGTTCAATTCCCATGAGGGATTTTCCTAGAGCCATAGAATCACCTCGATGTAGTGTTCAAACATGTGGTTACACCCAAAGAGATTATATAAATGATCTTGCGATTCATGCACACATAAATGGATTAAAGTGCATCCTCATTTCCTTCAATTAAAAAAAAAAAAGGTTAGCCCCATTATCGCACGAATTGTAGGTTGGATAAATATCGACCCAATAAGTAGTATGATAAGAGTACAAGTTTACAAGTAATTTCCGCAGTTGGCAAGTGAGTTTTGAGTAAAAGAAGAGGTTTTCTACAACCCTAATAGTTGTAGCATTAAATTTATAATAGCATCAAGATATCCTTGGCTAAGCTAGATGCCCTAGTGGCTCAAGGAAGCTAGTAAAACATAGAATTGATTCCAATTTAGAAAAATTCAATATCTCGTAAAATCATGCATTCCAATGCAAGTATTTTATTTCTCCAATGCAAAAATAGATTAGTGCCTTGCCAATGGGTCATGGAGTCTTGGGTTTAAAGGATAGGTTTGCAACTCCTCTAGGGGTGTAATCCCTTTTACTTCTTAGAGTATGCAAGATCTAGGAAGGTAAATCTAGGAGGGTGTACGCCCTTGTACTCCTTCTAGAAACTTTTGAAAAATGACTTATCCAATAACAAATAAGATGAACTTGGTGGAGTGTGTATTCCCCCCTTATATTCCTCTAAGGTTTATAAACAAGAACAAGATTAAACAAGAAGAAATTACCAACAATTGCAGAAAATGCCTTACTAATTTCACAATATAGCAAGATCAAACCCTTATCTACCAAGAAAATTTCATCCACATGCAATGAAAAGTCTCCAAGAAGATAGTGCACCTCTTTATCTCCACAATACACAAGATATCATCCAAAAATTTGCACGAGAGAGAGAGAAAACGATTTTCCCAAAGAGGACGAAAATTTCAGCCAAGAATGTAGAGAAAACGATTTTCCCAAAGAGGGCGAAAATTTCAGCCAAGAATGTCTTCACTCCAGAGAGAGTGTGATCCAGATTATATTGAGAATGACATGAGGGAAAAAATATAACCGAGATATAAAAATGAAATACACAAAAATATAGAAGAGAACACAGAATTACAATGAAACCCAACTTCTATTGTTGAATAAGATAGAAAAACACTATAGAACACAAACTGGAAAAATGGGGTAGCTTATCTCTAAAAAGAAAGAGATGTTGGATATGCTTCATTCACAAGAAGATTTGCATCACACTCCATTGCATGCTTAAAGGGCCTCCTTCACCTCAATTATATATGAGAGAGTGAGAGGAGAACAATTCCCACGATGCATGTGGGATAAATTAGACTAAGTTTTTAAAATTCCATAGGCATGTAAAACACTAGGACTTCCCGAGTGATCACCCATCCCAGTACAACTCTATCCTAAGTGTGCTTAACTGCAGAGTTATAATGGGATCCAGTGCATTAATGCTATGTTGTAGGCATGTACATAAGACCACTAAGAAATCATTAAATGATTTGTATAATTAACAAATGAAGATGACATTACATTCCATTCCCCATCAAAAGGGTGAATATCATGGTTTATCAAAACCACACAATCAAAATAGTGATTCAGTGGAAGAGGTGGATGGCCACTGAGATCCATCTGGATAATTCCTCCCCCCTTAGGAAGAAATGGTCCCCATTGCATCAAGTTCCCTTGGGAAACGGGGAGAATTCTGCTAAATCTGAAGCTCAGTGTGTTGATTGCCTTGTTGAAGAAGTCGTCCTGCTTAGCTTGATGAGGGATTTCATGAACTTGTTGATGGAGGGGTTGGATTCGTTCAACCAATCTAGCAGCATGATCTACCTGAGTGTGGGAGGACTCTGTCGGTGAAGATGCAACATGAAGAGTATGAAGGGTTCTGTTATAACCTTGCTTGACTAGGCAGTGTGGAGGCACCCTCGTAGGTGAAACAAGAACATCTTGGTACTCATATACAATCTTTTCGATCTACTTCTGCTGGATAGAAAGGTCTTGGGATGAGGCTGCAGTGGTTGCAGTGTCCTTCTGTTCACCTTCTGATAGGATTGTGAAGAGGCTAAACTTTGCAGTATGGGAGATTACTTTGTGGCATTGTTTTGGTGGGACAATAGTCAGAACTACCTCTGATATCTGTTATAGTTGATCCTCCACAGTAACAATGAATCTATGAGGTCGAGACTTATAAACATCATGACACCTCCACATATATGGTTGGCCTAATATAACATCACAGACTTCCAGTGGGGCAACATCACACAATAACTCATCCTTGAAGGGCTTGATGTCGTAGGACAAGCGACACTGCTGGATGACATAAAGATCTTGACCCTAGCGAAGCCACCCGATGTTGTATGGTTGCGGGTGTGGTGTTGTTGAAAAATCCAACTACTTGACAACCTCTGCTGAGATGATGTTCTTTTGGCTTCTGCTATCAACAATAAAATGCAGTGGGGTCCCCTTCACCCACATCTGTGAATGGAAGAGTCGCTCCCCCTCCTCAGGATCCTCTTCTGGTTGGATTGTTGCAGTTTTGATAGTAGTAGTGGGTTCTGCATCAACGATCTATTTCCTTTTATTATTTTCTGAATCAGGGTCCAAGTCAGGGTTTGACTCTTTGTCTTTGTGCTCAACCACCAATGACTGTATTGAGTGAAATTCATTAGTGTTGTGCCAATGAATATTGTGGAACTCACACCATTTTTTGATGTCTTTCTTAGAATTCATGTTACCCTTCTTTGCTTACATCTGGGACTGACTCTCTTGAGGTTGGCCTTCCTTGCTCTGTCCATGCTTCTCCCACTTACTTTGCTGCTTGAATTTCTGCTCAATTTTGATTGCATATCGATAAGCATCTCCCAATGAGGAGATGTCCAATAAATCCATATTTGTTTGGATGTACCTGTGTAGACCACTGCGATACTTCAAAACCAAGTGTCACTCAGATTCTTTGATACCCAGATTTGAGCGCAAGGTATGAAAGATGTTGGTGTACTCTAGCACCATCTCATCTCTTTTCTTATGCAAAGTTGTCCATCTCATGTATTGGTCATCATAGTTTCCGACAGGGTAGAACTCCTCCTTTAGGGCATCTACGAAGGCCTCCCAAGTGGGTTCTCTCTCAAATAGTGTAGATTCATCCACGATGTACCTCTCCCAGTAACCTTCCCACCAAGATCTAACATGGGGAAGGGCTTTAAGGAGTGCGAAGATGATATTTTCACTGTCAATTTTTTTTTGGATAGAGTAATAACCTTCTAGTAGATTCAACCATTTTTCTAGAGCATTTGCATCTATCGAGCCTTCAAATAAAGGGATATCAAAATTGACTCATACCTTGAAGGGCATCACACTTGCGAGATTGTTGTTTGTCGAAGATGCCTTGGCTGCCACCATTGGTAGTCTTCGAAGGATTTGAGCAAAGTTTTCCATCATCTCATTCATTTTTCACACGAGGTCTTCCTCGAGCAACGTCTTGAAAGGATATCATGATCTGTCATCTCTCTTTTCTTTTGCCATGGGAGGTCACTTGGTCTAGTGAGAGTGGTTGTCCTCAAGAAAAACTAGCTCGAGACCCAAATCTCTATACCCTGACCTCATCGGGGACCTGCTTTGAGAAATGACAAGGAGAAGACTCCTCTGATACCACTGATCCAAATTATTTTGAGAACAATAGGAAGGAAAAAATATAACCGAGATATAAAAATGAAATACACAAAAATATAGAAGAGAACACATAAATACAATGAATCCCAACTCCTATTGTTTAATAAGATAGAAAAACATTGTAGAACACAGCTTCTATTACTGAATAAGATAGAAAAACATTGTAGAACAAAAAATGGAAAATGGGGTAGCTTATCTCTAAAAAGAAAGATATGTTGGCTACACTTCATTCATAAGAAGATTTACATCACACTCCATTGCATGCTTAAAGGGCCTCCTTCACCTCAATTATATATGAGAGAGTGAGAGGAGAAAAATTCCCCTGATGCATGTGGGATAAATCAGACTAAGTTTATAAAATGCCATAGGCATGTAAAACACTAGGACTTCCCAGGCGGTCACCCATCCCAGTACTACTCTAGTATGAGCGGGTTTAACTACGAAATTCTAATGGGATTGGGTGCATTAAATCTATGTTGTAGGCATGTACATAAGACCACTAAGAAATCATTAAATGATGTATGTAATTAAAAAATGAAGATGACATTACATTCCATTCTCCATCAAAAGGGTGAATATCATGGTTTATCAAAACCACATGCTCAAAATGGTGATTCAATGGAAGAGGTGGATGGCCATTGAGATCCATCTGGATCAGAGTGAGTTGTGAAAATGAAATGATATTTTCCCTTTATTTATACAAGGACTAAAAATAAATTTTTTTCACATATCATTAGGATAAAACACAATTAAGGACGCTGACCCCCTTTAATTTCCCCTTTAAAATTCATAATTTGATTTTACACACAAAGAAACCCTAGAAACATGACATCACACCCTAAAAGGGTGATGTTTTGGCACTTTAAGGAAGTTGTTAGGTTGTTGAAGATAGCACTAGGCCTCCAAAGGCCATGTGTCCTCCTCCAATCCATCATGCCAAATCCTCATCAAGCATCACCACCATCATCAAACCCTAGCCCCAAACAAGACATCAAGCCCAAAAGTGCAGCGCTTTAGCCTCAAAAGGCAAGTCGTTGGAATGGTAAGGGCTAGGTGAGGTCCTCCACAGTGTCTTACCTTGCCTTCAAAGGAAACTTCCATCATCTGTCTTGCCCCAAGTTCTAGGTCATGGCATCCATCCATGGGATTTATGCCCCCAAGAAGGCCCAATCTAGGCTTGTTCCTTTAAAACGTCCACCAAACAAGGTCCTGCAAAGATGAATGAGTGTGCCCTCCGAGGGTCTCAAGTCAAATGTATCATAGCAAGTAAAATCACATTTAATACAAGATCCACCTAAACATGTGCATCAAAACTACCCTATCAAATTAAACAAGTGCTCGAATACCTTATGCAACTTGCCAAGTTTAGGTATGGGAGGGTTGTCAAGGTGACCTATTGGGTGATTCATTCCTCAAGTCAAGGAATTTTTACCAGGTATACCCTCTCTAAGTAATGTAAAGAATATGGAATGGATGGGGGAAAAATATTTGGGCATGGGGTTCATGACATACAAGGGTCCGTATTGTCTCATTTATGGGTGCCTTTGTAGAGGGTGTGTTGCACCTTCATTTTTGATGCATCCTTTTTCCAAGTCCATTCATTTTCCATTAATTAATTAAAGTCCATAACAAATGGGTAACATAAGACTTGAAGGCAGTGCCACAATGTCACTTGAATCCATAGGCATATAGAGTGTCATATGGGTAAAGAAAAGGGTATACCGCACTTGTGTAGATCCCTCAACAAGTGGGACATTTATATATGTGAAATTTTCTTTTGCAGGTCTTCATTTTATTTTGGGAGAAGCGTTTCATTTTTCTCAAGACCTCTTTCGGCAAGCTCCTGGAAGGTTATAATTTTGGATTTTATCTTTTTCTAGCTACATTCCCTCTGAGCCTTTATCCCCTTCTTCACATGAAATGAGGTATAAAACCTTCTTGGGTCAATACACCTGAAAATCCCAAAAGATGGGGACAAAAAAATGTGTGAAAAGTGACAAGTATGATCAGGAATGATGTGAAGACTCATCAATGAGACCTCCACGTAGAAAACCCATGCCCAAAGGTGACCACTTACTAGGGCACAATGTCAACCACCAAGGTGAAATAGGGCAAAGAGCGTAATTTCCAAGTAGACATTCTATAATCAAAAGAAGCTTTAAATGCAACATATTCAAATGCCTTAAGTATTAAAGTGACACTTACCCCAATACCTTACTTGTGTCTCATGGAGCAAGACCCGTCGTCTTTCGAAAACAAGTCGATGTGGTGGATGCCATCATGACGAACCAGAGAAGTATGGTGGTGAAGATGGTCTCCATCTGTGTAAGTGGACATCATGAATCGATTTATCCCTCGACACTATATGTATGCAACTTGAGGGCCTCGAGACATTATCTCCTTAGTTATCTCTAGAAATGGGGGATAACAATCCCAATTGGTTGAATCATCCACCCAAGGCATGTTTCCATGACGAGGCCATAAGTCAAAGGTTAAAATCTAATCAAATCCCTTGGGGTTACCAACCGCTATTATTGATGGCACTTGATCCTCCCGCCATTTCGATATTCTAGGGAAGAGAGAAGAGATCTCACAAGGTTATCCTTGGATAAAAAAATCCACCAAAGTAATAAAAATATATACCTATTATGTGTGGCTTTAAACTGTCAGAAACTCACTTGAAAACCCTCTAATAAATTGTCGTTTTCATTGCACAAAATTAGAGAAAAAGAAAAGGAGAAAAAAATTTACCCTCAAGGCCATTATAACCCTCTTGAAACCCTTAAAAGTATGTATACAATAGGGTGAGGGAAACCTAACATTGCAACAAAAACACTGTGAAAATGGGTTAGATGTTTACTTCAATAAGGACAATTTTGTGGCTTCAATACAACAATTTTTTTATATATCAATGAGACTACAAATCTAGAAAAAATCACACCCATAACATGTATTAAACCAACAAAAAAATCCTCAAAATTGAGACGAACAAAGTTCGCTCACACAAGAATTATCCAAAATACTTGGAATATAACAAAATAATCCATGAAGGAATAATGCATAAAATATGAATAGATAAGATAAGATAATATATGATTACAATTGAGAACGAGGGCTCGTTTATATACCCATGCAGGGGTGCCCTTAACCAATAGTCATGTCCTTTGAGACATGACCTTTCATTATTAATAATTAGTATTTATTAATTAATTATTATGTTATGAATATCTATTTATGTATATTTATGTTCATAACATTGCCTTCCCCTTAAAAATGCTTTGTCCTCAAAGCATACTTTATGGGAGACTTATCTCTTGCTCTAGCTTGTAATTATTGTCTCATTCTTCTTCATTATTGAGTTAGTAATTGTTGAGGACCTGAGATGATAGGATATTCTAAATGCTGAGTAGAATTGTCCCATTGTAAAGAGTCGTCCCATCCTGCGGATTTGGGATTTTATAGGGTTCTTGGAAAGAACTTGATATATTTCTACTCCCCTGATAGCTTCTATTTTGACCCACTTTTGTAGTGGGAGTAATATTCTTCGACATAGCGGTTATTTGTTTCTGTTGATACATTGATTCGTTGAAGTATCAATTTTTGTGATTAGGATGTCGATATGGCACCCTCACAACTTGATTTGTACTTCGTATACTTGTAGTTTTTTCTTGATTAACTTTTGGAATTGAGTTTTCTTCATATCTTCGACTTGCTTGTACCTCGACATTTGAAAACTTCTTTACATCAGCTGGATTTGCCTCATTTTGAGTTGTAAGGTTGATTGGGTTTGTCATTGTTTCCTTATCGACTAATGATGTTTTGCGATCTAGTTTTTCTTGTAAAGTCTTCTTATCATGCTTCAACTTTTTTAATTTGTGTTAGTAAATCTTGATTATGTTGTCTTAATCGTAAAAGTTCTTCCTTATTTTTTGACCTATTGTCGTTTTCTTATTCTAGATTCTCCTTTTTTGCGTCCTTGAATATTTTAATTTGTTTAAGTAATTTCTTGTTAAGGTTCCTTAGGCAAGAGATTTCTTCCTCCTTTTCGGTTGATTTCTCCTTGAGAACTCGATTTTCTTGTTTTGAATTTGTATCATCTTGCTTCTTGTCTTTTGACTTCTTGATTTTAACTAGTAAAATTTGATTATGATTTTTTAATCATAATATTTCTTCATCTCATTCTAGTAAGTCTTGGTCCATTTTTTGTCTTTCAGTCGTTAGTTCTTCATTTTGTTCAACGAGTTCCCGAATACGCTATTTGAAGTAACGATTATCTTTCTGTGTTAACCCATTAAAATATTTTTCCTTCTCAATTTCAAATTGTAATTTTTTATTACTCGCTTTATAATGTCCTAGTTCTCCCTCCAATATTCATGATTTCATTTCTAAGTTATCTTGATATCCTTCCATAATAAATGATTTTTTAAATGTTTCTTCAATCCTTTTTTTTAAAATTTCTTTTTAAAGCTTCACCAAATCACCTTTATATTAAAGTTTTCAATGATTTCTTTAAAAATATAAAATTTCTTTAATAATCCCCTTTTTCT
>ML799275.1:70043-84704 GCA_009831015.1 Picea engelmannii
ATATATATATATATATATATATATATATATATATATATATATATATATATATATATATATATATATATATATATATATATATATATATATTTATTTATTTTCCTTCACATATATCTTTAATAACTTCCCTTCACACTTATAACTTGAGATTCTTAATATTATACCTTAATAATTTACAATTGTTGAGCGCTGGCCTCACAAGTCACCTTACTTTACTTTAAGGCGCCTTTATATATTTTTGAATTTACTACTCTTATTTTAATCAATTCCAAAACTTAACTTATATAGTATGCAAATCTTCTATTTTAAAACCTTCTTTGAATATCCTTTATATATTTCGAATTTCTTTGGTAATTATTTAAGTTCCACTGATATATAATAATTTATTATTATTATTGTCTTTTTTAAAAACTCCACGTATATTCTTAAAAAATGTTAATATGGTAACTATATATTAATTAACAATCATTATATAAGTTGCTCATAAAAAATTATATTAGTCGTGACTGGAGGCATTTCGGACTGATATCTCATGTAATTGTAATCTCCCATTTATATTCTCACTTTAATATGATGGCAGATAGTGCTAGCCAAACAATTAACAAAGAATTTCTTTGAATTTGCAACAGAATGGTATATTTCTTCGTTGGTATTTTTTTTCTTTTTCGTATTATTATTATTTATTATTATTTTAATTTTCTTTTAAATTTTGTAGCCGATATGTTTGTAACTCGTTGCTCTATGATTTTGCAGATTTCCTTAATAATAGTAAGTTTTTTTTACTACAGTTAGATCGATTTTGGGCAATTCTTTGAAATAATTACTTTTCCAGCGAAAAAAAGCCTTATTTATGTTTTTTCTTTGAATTTGCAATAGAATGGTATATTTTTTAGTTGGTATTTTTTTTTTCCTTTTTTGTATTATTATTGTTTATTATTTTTCTAATTGTCTTTTAAATTTTCCCGCAGAATAAACTTTTCTTTGAACTTTATTATTTTTTTCTTTATTTTCTATATTTTTTTAACTTTGATATTTTTTTCTTTATTTTTTTTATAGAATTTGTAGCAAAATAAATTTTTCCAGATGTAGATTTTTCTTTATGTGGGATTTTTTTTTTCTTCTATTTTTTTTCTCTTTTCTATGCATTTATTCTCCTTTTTTTATGATATGGCAGCATAATTTTTTTTTATGGCCAAAAGTCAGTGTGGTCAATGACCCAAATTAGAGAAACTCTAAAAAACTACAGTTGTGGCCAAAAGCCAATAGATATGTTGCCAAGAGCAACGAAATTTGATCAAAGGTCTAGCAGCCAAGGCCTGAGATCAGACTTGCTCTGATACCAAATGAGATGAACAAAGTTTGCTCACACAAGAATTATCCAAAATACTTGGAATATAACAAAATAATTCATGAAGGAATAATGTATAAAATATGAATAGATAAGATAAGATATGATTACAATTGAGAATGAGGGCTTGTTTATACACCCACATAGGGGTGCGCTTAACCAATAGTCATGTCCTTTGAGACATGACCTTTCATTATTAATAATTAGTATTTATTAATTAATTATTATGTTATGAATATCTATTTATGTATATTTATGTTCATAACAAAAATAAACTCTTAAAAAAACCAAAAACCTCTCTAAAAGAGGAGTGGAGAAATGCAAGAGAAAACGAGGAATGAATCTTACTAATGAGATCTATTTGTCTTTGCCTCCTTTGCAAAATGTGAGACAAAATGAAATTTGCATGAAACACAATGCAAAGGTTGATGCATGTACGATGCAAAAACTACACAAATGTGACACAAAAATGACACAATGTTTGATTCCCCCAAATGCATCAAATTTTGCATCATACTTCAAAATAAAAATAATAATAACAACAAAGGGAAGCAATGGAAAGTTTGACATTAAGGCCTTGTATTATAGTAGTGCATTGAAGGTTATCAAGATAAAATTATAAAAATCAACAACTCTATCCTTTATTTCTCATATTCACAACCTTTTTGACTTGGCAATCAAGTAAGGCTTTCTTAATTTGTGGACGAAAAGCCTTATTGTTCTTATTTTTAAGAGAGATGACAAAAACAACCCTTCAAAATATAAGACTATTATGAGCATTCTTCTTTTGGCTAAGTTGTACGGTTTAATAATGGAGAAGAATATTATCTCATGGCTCAAAATTCAATGTAAGAGAGCTAAGGGTAGGTTGGTTTTCAAAGTTATCACTTGGCATTAGACTACCTAATCACTTTGAAATATGGCTAAATAATGTTGAAACAACAAGGTTAATATTCTTCTTGTTTTGTCAACTCTTGAAAGCTTTTGACATGGTCACTAGACAAAAGAAGTTGGGGTACCTTTTGGGTTAGGGCTTGTAGTAATAAGGTTGTACAAAAGGGTCATTTTCAAGTTTAGAAATAGTAATAGATGGTTGAAAGAAATCAATTGAAATATAGGAGCTAAGCAAAGTTGTTATTTGTCTCCAACTATTTTCGATATTTACATTGATAGGTTGGAGGATTCTCTAAAGGAAGCACATTGTGCAAGCATGAATTTAGAAGGATTAAATTCAATATCCTCTTCTATACGTGAATGATGTTGTCCTTTTCCCTATGACCTTTACAAACAACTTAAAATTATCAAATATTTTGCATTAATTATGGTATGTTAATAAATACTAATAAAACAAAATTAATGAAACATAATTACAAAATTAACGAGAACTCTTCAGAGATCCCGTTTTTTGGAGGGTCACATTTTTTACCCTGTTATTAAAAATGGTGCTATTGGTAGCACCCCCCTCCCTTTTTAGGTGGGTTTTTGATATTTTAAAATTTATGATCCATAATGTTTCCACATTTTTTTTAAATGCTTGTTTTTCCATCTATTTTCAAATTCTTTTTTTTTTTCAACTACATTTTTAGTGATTTTTCCTTGCTTCTTTCAATCTTAAAAATATTTTTTACCAATTACTTTATTGAAATTAAGATTTTTAGTCTCCTTAATTAATTTGTGGTTCCATACTTTTTAAATATAGTGGAAAATATCATTTTTAACACATATTTTTACCTTTACTTCAATATTTAGAAAATCAGTGTAGTTAAATAACACTATTTTAAAATATTTAGCAAAAAAATGTAATTCAAATTTGTTTTGATAAATTAAAAACTAAAAAAAACAAAAGAATTAAATTTAAAAAAAAATAAAAATAGATAATAATAAAAAATTAAAGAAAGGATTTAAAAACTGAAGAGGAAAAAAAACAAAAAATATATCTGAGCTAAAACTATAAAAAAAAAAGGATAAAAATTCAAATTTATGGCCCAAAAATTTTAAAAGGTTAAAAAAACACACAATTTTTTTTTATAAATGTATATTAAAAAAGCCAAATTAAAACACCTAAACTACAAAATTTAATACAAATTTAAAAAAGAAATTAAAAAAACATAGGCCTCAACCTCCCCTATAGGCCAAGACATGGTCCTATGGCGACCATAGGACCAAGTCCTGGCTCGCGATGCATGTCATCGCCCCTGGGCCCTCCGATCGACATACAATCAGTGACGACTTTTTGTCGGCTGGAGGGCCCCAAGGACGATGTCGAGCATCCCTCACGACAGGACTAGGCCCCGTGGCCGCCATTGGACCTAGTCCTGGCCCACAGGGGAGGGGTTGGGGCATCACCCCCATCCATTTTATTTATTTATTTTAATTGTTGTTTTTTGGGGATTTTTTTTTTATTTGCTTTTTTCCACCTTTTTTTTAATGTTAATTTTTTTCAAATTTGGGTTTTGAATATATGTTTTTAAATTTATTGTTTTCCTCCGTTTTTTTTTTTTCATTTCTATTTAGTTTTTTTTCCACGTGTTTTTTAATATTTTTCTTAATTTGTGTTTAGAATATATTTTTTTAAATGTGTTTTCTCTTCATTTAAAAAAATGTGAAGATTTTCTCCTTTCTCTTTATTTATTTTTTAACTTAATTTTCTTTTTTTTTAAGTTAGGAAATAAATTTTCAAGTGACCATTTAGGGTCCAATTTTGGGTTTTTTATTTGCATAGGGATTTGTTGTCAAGGCCACAATTTCTATTAGGTCGTAATTAGCTATAATTTTAACATTTAGAAACAATATTTTTCTTTAGGTAGCGTCACTTTTTATTTATTTATTTAGGTACAGATTTTAAGGTTTTTCTGAGCTACTGTATGGATTTTGAAGGCCATGCTTGAAAAATGTTGTAATTTTGACTCTGTTTGAAAAAATGGTGCTACCAATAGCACCACTTTTCGCTTCGGGGGTTGTTTTTCATGTTGTTTTTGAAAAAATAAGGGTTTTTTGGGCCAAAGTTCTCGTTTTGAGGTCACAGTTATCGTTAATTCGGTAACATTGTTATGATCATTAAGTCCAAGAAAATCACCTACCTTGATTTTGCTCACAATAATAATAACTTCGAAGAAGCCCATTTTTGTGAGTATCTTGGAATTTATTTTCATCACCAACTAAATCAGAACTATAATGTTGAAAGCATAATCAATAGAGATTGGAAAGTCAATTCAAGTCTTGAGAACAGTCTTCAATACATTAGTTGCTTTTTTCAAATTGACCAAATCTAGAAGAGGATTTTTTTTCATTTTTATTTTTCCACTGAGCCTAAGAGTGTTTTATAATAAGAATAATCTAATTTTAAGGTCAAAACCAAGCCAAACACCAATTGGTGTTTGAGACCCCCTTGTTTGTGGTACAAGGGACCCCCTCTGCACAATGATCTAATTGTTAAAGTCTATGAAGGTGTACATACCCTACCCCCCTTTGGATTAAGACCTGCAACCTCCGAGGAGGAAACACATGTTCTGAAAGGTAATATTATATCATATGTAATCCTTCTTTTAGAAGTTGGTCTCCCTCCCATTGAGAGTAAGGTTGTGATTAGGTATTTAATGTGCTATCATAAGATAATTAATGTAACATCCCTAACCCTCCAGAGATGGGGTAATGCTACCATGTAGAATTTACAGCTTATATAATGTATATGCATTTTAATGAATTTAAAACACTTAATCACAATAACACATAATTACTACTACCAGTTCATATTCAAACAAGATCAACAGTAAATCCACATGCAATGGAATACACGATAACATTCAAGCATCACAAAACATGCATAAAATACCTAATTAAGCACAAAAATGATACTTATCTTTTAGCTGGAGTAAATCCACCAACTGCATCTAGACCTTCCACGAACTTCCCAGCCTTAGACTGTGCTGGTCATCACTCTCAGTAGTAGGTCACCCCTGAGTCGGGACTGAACTCCACCGGGCAAGGGAATTCTAGGCTTGGCAAGGACAACAAGGAAGTTGCACAAATCAATAGGAAGGATCTTTTATCCCAAGAGCCACTTACGCCCACAACTCACATACCCTCATTCCCCACACGCCTGCTCCACCCTAGGAGAGTACACCTTCAGTACTACAATTCCATCGGCCAGTACACCTCCCTTACCTTGGGCTTCAACAACATGTTGGACCAGAAGTCTCAAAGTACTGTAGCTGCTACGTGAATCCCTTCTAGGAGAACTCACTTCCCAGAAAACTCTCTCTCCTGGGAGAGTTGCTCACGGGCCTGACAACCTGCTTCTTCAATTCAACTCCTAAGCAATACTGCAACAACATTCGGCTAGCATACGGGTGACAGCAGCAACAGGAACAATTATGGACACAGAAAATGGCAACAACCTAATGCTAAGACACAACACGGCTCAAGTGAACACAAGGTAGAAACCCCAAACGGTTAAGGCATGAACTAAGATTTATAGTGTGGATAAACCTGGGTTCACAGGGCACACAGGTCAGCCTTTCCCTCCCTGACTGGTTTCTCATATGTGCGAGGTTATGCAGAGGGCAGACGCAGAGGTCTCAGGTTCAGATGGAGGATGGGAGAATGGACTTGTGAACTCACGTGGAGGGTGGAAGAATGACTTGTTATCTACCAACACGATTTGAATCACAGCTTATTGGTTCCATAGATCTGTGATGGATGCTCCTGGTTCACGGTTAGACAATGGGTCGAGAATGGAAAGCGAACCCCTAACACAACTAACGCTTCAGCTTTTAACTGCATGAGCCCAGGTTGACACTTGTCTTCCTGGAGTTACATGCGCTCCATTTAGCCAACATCCCCAGCTACCAGAAACTTAGGATAACAAAACATATTGTTTCCACCTTAGTTTTAAGGAAATAATATTAAAATATTATTCCTCTAGAGATAAGCCCCCTAGCTTAGCCCCTAGGCCCAAATACTCAGCCCCCTCCCTTGCCCAACCTTGTGGAAGCTTAGTCCCCCATCACTCTTTCTTCATGGTCGGTCTACATGCAGTGATGTTTTTATATTAACAAAGTGCATAATTACATGTACAAAACAAGCTCTTGACCTTTAACACCTAGGCTCTCCGGCCTACTTGCACATAAGCTTACCAACTTACAATTGCTTGGCTCACCAGCCTACAAAACATGTTTACAATACATAGATATAACTAGGGCTCATCCTTGGGGTATTACAATCCCTTCCCCTTATTTTTGCACTGTCCTCGATGCAACTTACTTACACATGTATAATTCAAAAAGTTCTTCAAAAGCTCCAAGCTTTAGCTATTGGAAGCCCATTATATAGCTTTACTTTCAAGCACCAATTCTAGTATCCATACTGCAGCTGAAACTCAATTGCTTTATTCCATAGAGTTGCTTCAGGAAGCATTCAACTTATTGTTCCTTGTTACATGCTTTAATTAAACCTCATTGAGAGCACTGAATGGCTATAGATCCATGATGTTCCATCCATTGATAAACTCTCAACAGTGCTATGACCCCACATAATTAAACACTCTGCTCGTACACCTATTCATTCAGAAGAAACATTAGAACATACATGCAATATATATACAGGCAATTCTAATAACATTATAACCTGTATACGAAGTATGAGATACAAAGCATACAATGAATAGAGAATTGATACTTATTGTTTGATTGAGAAGACTTCCATATCAACATGGTCTAGGCCAAGGTACCAAATCCCAGTCACATTCCAACCAACGGTCTCTCTTCCCCACATGCATGTCCCACCCCAGGAGTGTGCACCTTCACTGTCACACAGTCCATCAGCTGTTACACCTCCCTTTCCTTGAGATTCAACAACAGACCGGACCAGAAGTCTTAGAGAATCATGGATCGAGGAGTTCCAACTACCCTCAGATGTCTCCAATCGGCATCTTCCCCGAGCTACTCTTTGTAGTCAACATTCTAACTTTTATCAACATCATCTCATCTGCATCACCCACATGTAGTTATCATGAGAAAACATAAAAGAATTCATTTAGGAACTCCAATTAGTTCAAAAGGGAATTCAAATTTTTCCCCAAAACATGAAATTCTATTTCATAATTCATCTTGGTTGTTGCCATATTATGAATGCAACCATCCTTGTGGTTTTCCACAGGCATCAAACTGCATACCATTTTTCCTGTAATGCTTCATCTTCCATACAACCAACAAATTGTCAGTATTTGTTGTACATCATAATTCAATTGCAATATGTACAAAATATTATGCATTGATCTTAGAATTTTCTGCACCTAGCAATTCAATCACAATTACCGAACAATTTAATAAACTAGAATGACTTGCCATTCTATGCATATGCATGTTCATAATTAATAACAATAAGTTCATTATTTCTTCTTCTGAACAAGAAAATTTCCTGTATTCAATGCTCATGTGACTACTTGACTTGCAACTTTCCTATTGCAATGTATAACACCTCCCTGAAATGTCCTCAACTTCATGAGTTAACAACATTTCAACTGTTAGTAACAATTATTTCCATGCAATAATATATATGCATGTACTTACAAAACTCATTCAACCATTGCATTTAGTACACAATTCTATCTCTTACTATGCATGAGTGCAATTCTCAGTGCATACTTATTCAGCACACCTTGCATTGAATTACATAATGCTCTTTATCTCAGTCATGTATCTCACCATCCATAAGTTGGAATTCTGGCCAATGTGTTGACACATTCTCCACACACTTCCTATTGTCTTTCCAATTAATTGGATGCCTTCCTTTTTGACCCGAACACTACACCAAGAATATAATTATGTGGTGTTCATTAGTGTTAGCAAAAAGGTTGCAGTCCAAGTTTTATTTGAAGGTAGGAAGATTTTAGTACCTGTGTGGCTCATAACATTTCCATATCCAACCCTGTCCTAGTCTCATACATAACTAGATTACTCACATTCATTCCTATAACAAGTTCTTATCTTTTAATTCTTTGGTTATTACTCCATAACCAAATTAACATGACATTCTACTATGTCAGTGTGTGTATTCAGAAGCTAAAAAGCTTTGAATTAATATAGGCCTCCAGCCTTTACCACATCTAGTGGTATGCATTCAAATAAAATAATCACGTGATTTTATATAATAACTCTGGCTGATGAAATTCTTACCTAATTTTCCTTTCAGCAATTATGAAAAAAGAGTAATAAAAACTCATACCTGCATGACTTCCATTAAAAAAAATTATACTACCTGGAAATCTGATGGCAATAGAAGATTTCATGCTTCTTTTATCAAACTTATAACCAACACTTCATCTCTCTTTTGCTTCCCTCCTTAAGAAACAACATCACCAACAACACTTGCAAACATGTAGGCATTCTTTCCTCTGGCTGACCCAAGAAACCGTAACAGACTTGCTTCCACAGAAATTCCAGCAACTTCTTTCTCCCTATAAATTTTTTCCTTGTTGATCCCAGAAGTCTACAATTCTTCCCATATTCCTGAATCTTCTTGTTCTCTCATCGTAGTCATTGTACATGACTATTGATTCCCTGAGCATTTTCGACGTAGTGCCCCTACCTCAGTGGGGTCTGCTGACCTCCCAGTCAAAGGATCTTTCAATCTTCTGAGTCCAATTGACTCTTCAGGCTCGTGATTGAACCCAAAAAAATTATACACAGGCCCCCTTTTCTCCTTTAGGTGTAGGTCCTGACAGACCCGTGGGCTTATTCCTGCATTCTTCCAAAACTCCAAGTTTCAGGCGCTAGCCTCTTTTTCATTAGCCCTTTCCTTCATATGACTCTGGGCTATGACCTCATGGAAAACTGTGATTGCGGGCATGGGCAAGAATGGTTTTAGGCCAACCTTCTTTCCGCCCCGTAATTCACCTCCAACCACCACACATCACTTGTTCAAAATATGGTATACATTGTGGCCCAATCTCATATTTTTAACATCCGAGCAAGTTCTGGCCCCGCAATCTAGCTCATCTGTCGATTTCCAATCCCTTGACAATGATCCACGATCAATGGCTGCTATCGATCTCCCCTTTTATACCTTCTTTCCTCCTTCCACACGCGTTCCCAGATCTACACGATATGTCGACACATAGCTCCCTTCCAAATCAACGACTACAATTGATTCCGGCTCTCCAGCCCTCGGGAGTTTCAACTCTCAACTATCTTCTTTTCCCTGTATGACAATCTTCCGGTGTGCAATATATAATGACACTTGTCCTCAATAATCGGATGGTTCTGATGAAATCTGGCTCTCCGGCCTTCGAGGTTCTCACGTCTCCACACACACAAATCTTCAGAGTGAATTTCCCTAGAGTGACAAATCTTTTGCCATGCGTCCTCTCCAAATCAACGACCTTGATTCTCTTCGAGACTTCAACTCTTTTCGACCAAGACCATATCAATGGTCCTTCGATCTCCTCCTCGATCAACGATCAAGATCGCCTTTAGGACTTCGACGCTTTCATCCTTTGATTTTCTCCGAAGTGCTCCATACCCGAAGTTCCATATCTGGTGCCACCTATCCACTTTCAGATCAATGACCAAGATTACTTTAGTTGTTTCTCCTCCTCCTTGTCCACAAAATTCCGAAGTTGTGGATCTTACGCCACTTTTCCTCCTTGACGATGGACGGTCCCAAATCACTTCGGGACTTTGGGACTTTGACAAGTCCACTTCTCCTATGCACACAAGGGTTAAGTCTTGTGCTCTTACCTCCGGATCCAACAGTCACTGGTCCTTTGTTCTCAGACCTAACGGATGGGATTTGTTCCTCTCCTCTATGCTTCCTTTGTTTTTTTGGACGCTGATCTAATGGTCCAGGCTCCTCCCCACAACTGATCTGATAGCTGTTGTCGCTCCTCCTCCTTAGATTTTGACTTCTTTTGCCTTGGAATATTTTTTCAGTGTTCAAAGGCTTTGGCCTTTGACCTTTCTCCTACGAGTCTGCCTCCTGGATCTCATCTTCTCTCTCGTAAGAGTTATCTCTTCTGAGATTTAGGACTTAGAATGAGTCTATGTCCCACGTACACCTTGCGTTATCTCTTCTGAGCTCTTAGATTGACTCAATATCCTAAGGGTCTCGACCCTTTTGTTTCCTTTCAAAGGAAAAATTTGTGCCCTCCTGGCAACCTTCTACTCAAAGAACACCTTGTTGATCATTTTCTATAGAGTGTTCAACAAATCTATGAGTATCTTCCTTTGATACTCTTCTCCCTGAACTCGAAAAAGAGTTCTCTCTATGCACACTTTCACTTGCTCGATGCCTACCTGGCAGAGCCCTACAGAGTTCACAGTGACTCTATATCTCTCTGAACTCAACACAAAGTTCTTCCTGTTCACTCCTTGCACTTCCGCTGATGAAGGTTCAATGGTATCTCTCCTGAGCTTCTCTGAGGTTAATTTACCTCTGTCAACGCACTCCTTGCGGACAATGTGCACTCCTTGCACTCGAAAACTCAAAGAAGAGAAACAATTGAAACTTATTCAATACTTCACCAGTTTACGCATTCAGGCCAATCTGATTTAAGAAAACGTTTAGATTTCATTTTATTTCCGAGATATTCTCTTCTCTGTAATAATTTTTGGGCACTAGCCCCTTTCTCTCAGTTCCCAATCCATGTGATCACAACCATGACCAAGCACTAGATCACTAGGCGCTTACTTGGACCTTCGGATTTGGAATATTTCAAAGCACCACACAAAAATCTCTTGGAGTTCAAGATTAACGAACCCGTCATGTAGGGAGGATCAACCATCCACGTCTACTCAGCATCCGACGACTGAAAATTACTATGGAACCTCAGGTGTTTGAGTTTCATGTCTTCGGGACTTTAGAGGATTTCACATCCACGCATCCCAAAAAGTTAATCTCTGAACATTCCTAGTCATCTTTGGTGACATCATTACATCACATCACTTAAGGTTTTCCAATTGAAAGGGCATGCAACGGTGGTTTGGAGTAACCCACCTTTCATCCCGCAATTCTTCTGATGCTGACACGTAACCCCTCGGTGAAACTGTAGTTTGGATTGTAGGACCGCCTTGGATAATTAACTTCCGTGCAAATTGGGTCCCCGCAATGCCTTCTCGCCGTTGATCTTGATGTATCGTGATCAATGCCAGTGTGGGTGATCCGACCTTTAACGACCTTACGTAACCTCAACCCCACTAACCCTTCTCATATAGGATGCCACATGGCAGAATACTAGTGGTTGATACATGGCCCATTTAGATGGGTGACACGTGCCACATTCCAAATGCCATTTCAATCTTCCACGGGTTCAAAATCCACTGGCACATGGCACACATCCTATGTGTCCACATCACCTCTAGGTGACATCCTCATGACTCACCACTTCGGCTCTTCGAGCTTCGGAGCTTCAGAGTTTGGGAGTTTCAACTCCTCTACACTCATTTTTTCCTAGAGTGCTTCCCCCCTTCACCACTGCATTTGACCTTTTGACATTGGTTAATCCAAAGGTCGATCTCTTCTCCCCAGATCTACAGTGTAGATCCACTTCAGGGCTTTAGAGCTTTGGGATTTCTCTTATTTTGCATCAACTTCACCAAAGTTGCGAAGTTTGAAGGGCTTCCCAATTAACCCTTCTGCACCTTCTCCAGATCTGACGGTCACAAGGGATTTCCCTTCCTTCCAAATAGATCCTACGACACAGAACAGACTCTGTTACTCTACAAATTTTCAAAGGAATTCATGGCTAACTGCCTCACAACATTACCAGATCTGACTGTCGTGAAGGATTCTCCTTCTCCCGAACAAATCCTAAGGTCCACATTACTTTGCAGCCCAATACCACTTATGTCATGGTTTTACGACACTGCTACTCCTCCTGAGCTTCGTAACATGTCCAAGGTAACTTCTTGGCACTCAGGAAGGTTATGAGTTTCGAAATTGGTCCTCCATACAAAATCTTCTCTTGAAACCTTGACTCCAATGACCACTTATCCAGCCCATCCAGGCTTAGTGTTGAAACCATGGGTCAGAACTTGAGTTTTGTCCATTTCTACAACAACTCCTTCCGCAACTCTTGCTTCAATTTCCACTAGCATGGCCCATCCAGGATCAGTGTTGAAACCATGCTCTGATACCATATTGTAACATCCCCAACCCTCCAAAGACCGGGTAATGCTACCACGTGGAATTTACAGCTTATATAATATATATGCATGTTAATGAATTTAAAACACTTAATCACAATAACACAGAATTACTGCTACCAGTTCAGATTCAAACAAGATCAATAGTAAATCCACATGCAATGGACTCCACGATAACATTCAAGAATCACAAAACATGCATAAAATATATAATTAAGCACAATAATGATACTTATCTTTTAGCTGGAGTAAATCCACCAACTGCGTGCAGACCTTCCACGAACTTCCTAGCCTTAGACTACGCTACTCATCACTCTCAGTAGTAGGTCACCCCCAAGATGGGACTGAAATCCACTGGGAAAGGGAATTCTAGGCTTGGCAAGGACAACAAGGAAGTTGCACAAAGCAACATGAAGTATCTTTTATCCCAGGAGCCACTTACGCCCATAGCTCACAGAACCTCATTCCCCACATGCTTGCTCCACCCCAGGAGAGTACAACTTCACTACTACAAGTCCATCGACCAATACACCTCCCTTACGCTGGGATTCAACAATAGTCTGGACCAAAAGTCTCAGAGTACTGCAGTTGCTACGGGACTCCCTTCCAAGAGAACTCACTTCCCAACAAACTCTCTCTCCTGGGGGAGTTTCTCACAGGCCTGACAACCTAATTCTTCATTTCAGCTCCTAAGCAATACTGCAACAACATTTGGCTAGCATACGGGTGACAACAACAACAAGAACAATTATGGACACCGAAAATGGAAACAGCCTAATTCTAAGACACAACACGACTCAGGTGAACACAAGGGAACAACCCCAAACATTTAAGGCACGAACTCAGATTTGTAGTGTGGATAAAATTGGGTTCACAGAACACACAGGTTGGCCTTTCCCTCCCCGACTGGTTTCTCAGATGTGTGAGGTTATACAGAGGGTAGACGTAGAGGTCTCGGTTTCAGATGGAGGATGGGAGAATGGACTCTCTAACTCACACGGAGGGTGGCAGAATGACTCATGAGCTACCAACATGATTTGACTCACGACTTACTGGTTCCAGAGATCCGTGATGGATGCTCTCGGTTCATGGTTAGATAGTGGGTCGAGAATGGAAAGAACACCCCCAATAGAGCTGACGCTTCAACTTTTAATTGCATGATCCCAGGTCGACACTTGTCTTCCTAGAGTTGTGTGTGCTCCATTTAGCCTACGTCCCTAGCTACAAGAAACTTAGGATAACAAAACATATTATGTCCACCTTAGTTTTCAGGAAATAATATTAAAATATTATTCCTCTATAGGTAATCCCCCTAGCTTAGCCCCTAGGCCCAAATACTTAGCCCCCTGCCTTGCCCAACCTTGTGGAAGCTTAGTCCCCCATCACTCTTTCTTCGTGGTCGGTATACACGTAGCAATGTTTTTATATTAACAAAGTGCATAATTACATGTACAAAACAGGCTCCTGGCCTTTAACACCTAGGCTCTCCGGCCTACTTGCACATAAGCTTACCAGCTTACAATTGCTCGGCTCACCAGCCTACAAAAAATGTTTACAATACATAGATATAACCGGGGCTCGTCCTTGGGGTATTACAATTAAAATTAACAATTAGAGATTTTTTCTCTTGCTTCTATTAATATAAGTCACTCTGGGCTCAAAAATGGGTTTGACTAGACGTAATACCTAAGATTTAAACCTTGGAAAGTATTGGACCGGATTATGTATAAATTATAATTGGTGAGTGCAGAAAATTGGTGGACGATAAAGTGGCAGCGGGGTGAGTAGGAATGCGCACATGTTCTTAATCCTATAGCCTCAGTACTCATCGAACCACCACATAGACTTGAAAACTCGAATTATTTATGAACCCGCACACATTCTTGAGAAACACATGTTCAGGAACACACACGTGTTCCTCTACCCCCATCTCCCCCCCACTCTCTTTCTCCCTCCGCCCCTATATATTTCTCTCTCTCCAACCTCTCTTTTCCTCTCTCTCGCTCACTATCTCCCCCTTTGCATCTCACTCTACCTTTCTATCGACCCCCTCTTTCCTTCTCTTCTTGTCTCCCTCTTCCCCTGCTGTCTCTCCCCCATTGTTTCCCCCTTCTCTCTCCCTCTCTCTCTCTCTACCCCACTCACTCTCTTTGTCCTCTCTCCACCTTCTTC
>ML799275.1:106777-136733 GCA_009831015.1 Picea engelmannii
CCACATCGCTGACCACATTCATGAGTGGCGTAGGCGACGTAGTTTGTGTAAAGCAGAAACCACCAAACAACAATGTCTTGACTGGTTTCTTAGATCACTTGTCGCTCTCCTTGGTAAAGATGTAGCTTCCACCTTCCCACAATATGAAGAGGAAGCCATCAACAAGGCTCAACAATATGACCTCATTTATGCATAGTCAGGATACTTATACACAGTACTTCCTGATCTTCCAAAACCTGTGCCATTTGGCCAAGACAAACCCGGGATGTCTCACTCAGCAGACGGACTAATAGGTGCCACCACACACCATGGTCCACAACCCCAACCGCCACCGATGTATGGAACACCTCAATACCCGTTGGCATATGGGGGCACTTCTTATTACCCCCCACCCCCTTATCAACAGCCATACCCTATTGCTATACCTCCACCCATTAGTGGACCACCACCGGCACCTCCCATACATCCACCTGTTCCCACAAACAGTGGTACCCCCTCAACATCATCTTATAGTACTAGTGAAAGCACACAGCCTTCCTATGTACCTTATGGATCGGTACCACCACAAAATCCATACTTCCCGTTTCCTGGTCCTTCACAACCCATGGCTCCCCCACATCCTCATGCGGGGGTAAACTTTGTTCAACCCTCTGCTGCTCAACAATACCAAAATTTTGAACAGTTGAACACAGCCAACCCAACTCACCCTTCGAACAATGCCAAGAAGAAAGGACGGAACAAGAATAATACCAACCCTGGTCAAGGCGAGAATCAAACCCCACAGCACCAACCCACTAGGGGAAATCAGAACCAAGGGAACCAAAACCCCCAAGGGGGCAACAACAAACGCCAAGGCCGAAATAATATTAAAACCATTCACCCTTGTTCTCTTTGTGGCGAGTTCGTTCATTACACTCACCATTTCCCCCAGATCGCTGATTTCAAACGGTTGAAAGACTCGGGTAGTCTTCCCCATACCCCTGTACAAACTGTCTCTCAGTAGGCACCACAACAATATGTGCAGCAACCCCCTCCCGTTGTACTGCAAAACCCTATCCCACATCAAGGGGTGATAAACACCCAATAGGACACGCAACATCTCCCACCTCAGGTGGGTCAATACCACAATCCCAACAATCCAGCCGAATGAACAATTCTCCTCACCAGTGAGGAAGAAATTCTTCTGCAAACACGCAATCGTCAGTATCAGACACCCGTTGAGTCTACTCCTATCTCTCCGGAGACAAACCCTACATCGACGGGACCCCCATTGGTAATCCCTCGCCCTTCCACTGAACCACCACTACGCATCCCTCGCATCCCCTTGCGTAGGAATGCCCACAACCCACAGGCGAGGGTTGCTCATAACTACAGTTTGGTAGATGACTTAGCCCAATCCCCGGCTGCCATGTCAGTCTTGGAAGTCCTCCAGACTTGTCCAACGCAGCGGAAATCACTACTTTCTGCCCTGGGGGTAGTCAACCCCGCTGATACTCGACTCATCACTTTTGATCTTGATAGCTGCGAACCTCGTCTTCCCGCCTTGGTCACTATTCAAATACCGGTCAAAATACGGAACATCACCGTCCATCGGTGTATCATCGATGAAGGTGCATCTACATGAAACATGTCCAAAAGAGTATGGCAGAAACTCAGTTCCCTGGAACTCATACCCTCTACCATCACATTAAGATCTTATGACGGAAGACCATCATCTCCTGAAGGGCTCTTCCAAAATGTCCCCGTGGAACTCGGGGGAAAAACCATTCTCATTGACATCGAAGTTATCGATGCCCCCCTCAATTACAATATCTTGTTTGGACGTAGCTACATGTATGCTATGAAGGTAGTGGCATCATCAGTCTTTAGGACAATCATGTTCCCCCACAACGGAAAGATTGTAACCATCGACCAAGTCTCACATTATGAGCCTAATCCATATGCCAATCTCGATAACATTCTTCCTCTCATCCATACCAACAAGGACACATATCCACTCATCGAGATGGGTCCTGGGATTTTCAAAGATCCATCCTTATTAGGAACATACCATGGAGCACCACCACTCCTTCCCCCTAATCAATTATGTGCCATCTCATCAGATGGAACTCACACGGAGGAAACTAGTCCTCCTCAGGAGGCTTCAGTCATTCCTGACGTCTCAACAATCGCAAAACCACTCCAGTCGGAGCCTCCTGCGCACTCGTCGACCCCTTCGGTCCACGAATCCATACCCCCTCAAGGGCCTAATCCCATTTGGGATACATTTCCCCGACCCCTCACTCAAATTCCCTTCTTTTACCCCCCACCCGATATAGAAGCTTTCTAGGTAGCCGCAACGCTCACACTACCCAATATGGTGTTAGAAATCCTAGTGTGGTATTTACATCCACCTGAGATGGTCCCTCGCCCACAAGAAGGCCTCCCCATGACGATTCCTGTCCTCACCCCCACTACCCCCACACTCCCTACCCCCCCTGCTACAGCTGGGGGTAGGTGAAAGAAGAAGGAGCCCACAACTCCACTTCCCCCGCACATTCCACCACCTTGCGCATTATGTGAGAAAGAGGGTCACCAAACCAACAACTGCCCATCACTACCGGAATTACGGAATTTGATTCCAATCAATCCAACTCCCACAACACCCATTACTACTGCTAGTCCTATTGCTACCACCCAACCTTCCAGTAGTAAAGGGTTGAGGACCAAATTCGCGTGTGCTATCTATTCCGAGTATGGCCATTACACCCATCATTGCCCAACACTGCCACGTTTCCGACAGACATTAGCTACAGTACGCCAAGACTTTCAGAACAACCCACGCCCTCCTACGTCCTCTTCAACAACTATCACTGACATTCGCTATGTCACCACTTCAATCAATGAACGCATGCGATGCCCTTGCTCTCTCTGCGATTCATTAGCACATGTTACATACCAGTGTCCTATGATCCTTGCATACAGGCAATGTCAATTGGCCCTGCATCACTGACCCACAGAGGTGATAATTGACATTACCTCGCCACTCGAGGATTTTCATGTCATTTCGCCTGAACCTGAGGCACTCCCAATGCCTCCTTGGTTCTTCGATGGCGTATCTGAGGATTTACCCCGTAACCCACCCAACTCTCCTATTCATTCCCTTGTGGAAACTATCCACCCAACCACCACGGGTACCCCTCAGTGCTTCAACATATGGTTTATGACGAGTGAACCCTCACCATCTCCTAGTGTTACCCCCTTTGTTTCTTCAGTAGGGGGCACTCACACCGTCACTACGATCACTCCTCACGATCCATTATATTCCCATCGTTTCCAATGCGACGAAGAAATATTGGAAGAGCTACAACACCCAAACTCTCCCTGGGACGCACTACATCATCGTGCATTCTTCCTTCCCCAGGATGCCCTCATGCCTCCTAGCCAAAACTCCATTTACGCGGTCGAAACCAAAGACTTTCTCCCATCCGGGCCTATCGATTGGTTCAATAATCCCATTCCTTCCCCTGACGCTTTTGAAGAAGGTAAATTGGTCAACATTTCCCCCACCATCAAAATCGACATTTCCATTAAAGATGGCATCGTCGAAGAAATCATCATTGGAGCCGCTTGCACTCCTCAGGAAATCGCCGCATATAAAGCCCTCTTCCAGGAATATAGGGATATTTTCGCCTGGTTATACATGGAGATGCCTGGCCTTGACCCATCTATTTTCGAGCATCACATTGACACCTGGCCTGACATCACACCAGTTCTCCAGAAATAGCGACCGCTACACCCATCCAAGGCCGCGGCTATCAAAGTCGAAATCGACAAATTACGTATGGCCGGATTTATTTATACCATCGCTTACACTTCATGGGTTTCCAACCCTGTACCCATCGACAAAAAACAGGGCACCATTCGCGTTTGCACCGACTTTTGCGATCTCAATAACGCATGTCCAAAAGACAATTTTCCAACACCCTTTATCGATCAAATTATCGATGATTGCGCCAGCCACGAGGCTCTTTCCTTTATGGATGGATTCTCTGGCTATAACCAAATTCAAATTCACCCAGCCAATCAATATAAAACCGCATTCATTACCCTGTGGGGTACTTTTGCATATCGGGTCATGCCTTTCGGCTTAAAAAATGCTGGCGCAACTTTCCAGCGGGCCATGACATACATCTTTCACGATCTGGCTGCAATCATTCTCGCCTACTTGGACGACCTCACAGCTCGATCCAAGAAACGCACCCAGCACCTCGATGATTTACGAATCATCTTTCAACGGTGTCGTCAGTACAACATCCGCTTGAACCCTCTCAAGTGTGTGTTTTGCGTCACCACAGGGTGTCTCCTCGGTTTTATCGTTTCCCAAAGCGGTATTACCGTGGACCCCCTCAAAGTCAAATCCATCACCGAAATTCCACCTCCCCAGAATTTACGACAACCACAAAGTCTACAGGGCAAAGCCAACTTTCTTAGACGCTTTGTTCCTGATTACACCATCCGCGCACATGGTTTCCTCCGCTTACTACGTCACGACATCCCTTTTCATTGGGACGACTATGCCCAACAATCGTTTGACGATCTTAAAGCAACACTTTCAAATGCACCTTTGATTAGTGCACCTGACTACAATCGCGACTACATCCTCTACATATCAGCATCAGCTGTATTAGTAGTCGGCGTCCTCGTCCAGCTCGGAGATGAAAATCGTGAACATGTCATTTACTACGTTAGTAAGAACCTCTCATGACCACCCTTGAAGTATAAACACGAAGAGAAACTTGCTCTTGCAGTTGTCCTTGCAGTCCAGAAACTGCGCCATTACATTCTGCTTCGCACCACGAAGGTCGTCGCAGATTCCAACCCAATGCAATATTTACTCAGCCGTCGCCAAGTTAACGGAAAATTCTCTCAATGGATCGTTATCCTTCAGGAGTACAACCTCTAGTTCTCAACACCAAAGAGTAAGAAGGCCCTCGTTCTCGCCGAACTTGTCACGACCCTTCCCTCTGACATCACCAATGCCCCCGTCAATACCGACTTTCCTGATGAACATCTCTTTTACATCGCTTCCGATGATCCTTGGTATGGTGACCTTCTCGTCTACCTACGAACTCAAAAGTTCGGTAACCATCTATCACGAGATGACCATCGACGTATTCGCCATCAGGCCCCCCGCTATCTCCTCATTGGAGACATCCTATATCGGCGGGGCGTCGACACCATTCTTCGTCGTTGCCTGACTATTGACGAGGCCGATCGAGTCTTAAATGACTGCCATAGTGGCGCTTGTGGGGGCCATCTTTCGGGTATATCCACGGCTCAGAAGATTATCCGAGCCAGTTACTTTTGGCCTACCTTGTTTCATGATTGCATTCATGTCGTGAAACGATGTGAGCAATGTCAGCTCTATGCCAATAAATCCTGATCTCCCCCCGCTCTTCTTCACCCTGTCATTACTGCGGGCCCCTTCTGTAAATGGGGCATCGATTTTATGACTTGTAATCCCCCCTCCAGCAATGGTCATAAATATATTGTTGTCGTCGTTGATTACTTCACCAAATGGGCCGAAGCCATGCCCACCTTCAACAACACCGCTGACACTGCAACACATTTATTCTTTAACCACGTCATATCTCATTTTGGAGTACCACTCCAACTCGTTTCCGATCATGGGAAACACTTTGAGAATGATATCTTCATCGAACTCTCATCTTGGTTAGGCTTCTCTCATGAGTTTGCCTCACCATATTACCCTCAGTCAAATGGACAGGTCGAGGCAGTGAACAAAGTCCTCAAGACCATGTTACAACGCACGGTTAATAAACATAAAACCAATTGGCATCATATGTTATTTTCCGTGCTATGGGCTTATCGAACGACAGTAAAGACCGCTATAGGTTTCACGCCATTTCATTTAGTCCATGGGGTCGAGGCAACTCTTCCCATCGAGTGCGAAATTCCCAACCTACGCACCGCAATTAAGCTTTTACCCGACACTGCTCCGATGGAGCAGCGCTTGCTGAACTTGGAGTCGCTGGATGAAGATCGCCGATCTTCATTACAAAACAACGAGGCAGCTAAAAAATGATCCAAGGCTACCTTTGATCGCCATGTCAACCTTTGATCATTTCGCGAAGGAGACCTTGTCTTGACCTATGATATCACTCATGATACCTTTGGCCACGACAAATTCGAATCACTTTGGCATGGCCCTTACATCATCCAACATTGCCTCACCAAAGGCGCATACATCCTGGCCTCCCTCGAAGGCCTCTCACTCAAGGAACCCATCAATGGGTTATACCTCAAGAAATTTTATGCTTAGAAGTAGTCATTCTACTTTAGGTTACCTTTTCTTGTTTAGTGTTTTTAATCTTTTTTCTCCTTCCCTCTCGTATAAACTATCATTTGTGCTATTGACAGATGCTTCCTACACCAGCTTACCACATCGGTTACGCCGACGACGCCAACCGTTGGACACAAAATCTCGCTTCGACTGCTTGGGATCTCTACACCCCCTCACATGAAATGCTACATTCCAGTGGCATATGTTTGGGACCAACAACCAACAACCAAGACGAATACACTGTTTTCATTGGCCTCTTGACCGATGCCCAGCATCATCATATTTGTCACCTTAGCGTTTTCCTCGACTCTCAACTAGTCGTTCTCCAGCTCAACAATGTTTACCGTGTACGCGATCCGTGCCTCTTTCGCAAATACCTGCAGGTTAGACTATTATCTCGACATTTTGATTCCATTACATTTACACATATACCAAGACAATTGAATCAAACAACAGATGAAATAGCTAACATGGTGTTAGATTGGCATATATCACATCAAGCTACACATACATCAACATCTCATACATCCTGTCACAGCATATAGATAGAATAGACATCATCATCAACAACACAAAACACATGTAGACAACATCAGGATCTCAAAAAATATGTATGCTCATATATATATATATATATATCAGCCCATCAGGCCATCCGAATGTTTACATACAAAAATACATCTACCCGCCGGCCAGTGCCACATCTCGGTACAAAAACCAGCTCACTAGCCTATCAAAAAGGTATACAATATATATCCATCAGGGTGCCTCTATCGCACCCCCAGCTGCTCCTCCCTCAGGAGGCGGTGGTGGCCCACCCCCACCTGCCCCAGGTGGTGGTGGTGGAACACTTGCAGGACCCTCCTGCCCCGGCGGCAGGCGTCCACTAGTCATCACGGCGAGCACAGCTGCTCGTCACACTATACCCCGCCATGGTGGCGGTAATCCTATACACTGCTCCAGGAATCCCTCATCCTGGATGCGTATCCACATGCCCTCAGGCACGTCCTATAACACCGTCTCTAGCCAACGGCGTATATCATCAAAATCTACTCCGGCTACCGCCGGAGGAGCACGTGATGGCCCCGCACCAGGGTCATCAAACCGACGCCTCCTCGCTGCCCTCTCGGGCTCTGCTGATCGCCCTGCGGCCTCATCTCCCTGACATCTCTCTCCACGTGGAAGTCTCTCCGGCTCTCGCTGATCCGACACTCTCTGCAACTCCACCTCATGCCCGCGAGGTGCCACATCTGCACATGCACCAAACAACAAACAACAGATCGTATCAGTGTCTATAACAAAAACACAACATAAATCAAAACCATACACAAACTCAACATACCTCGATGGTCAAAAACCTCCCCAAGAGGCAACACCATGTCCGGGTCCCCCCGGAAGTCCACCCCAGCATAAGGGTACCGAAGTATGACCTGCGACATCTGCCGCCATATCTGCGCCACCTGCGCCGTAAAATAATGCCCACCTTCACCACCACTGTGGCGAACCAAAACTGCAGACCACCGCCTCAAGAGCGGCTCTCGTGCCCCTGGCGCCTCTAGTAGAACCCTCAGGCGCAGCATCGACACCCTCTCCAAGAACCAGGCTACCAGGATCGAGCTGAACGTGAACTCTCCTGTACCTGTGGATCGACATCGATCCAACTGCGCGATCATCCGCGCATGTAGAGTCAACCCCCATGAAAACTGCTCATGGCCCACCACCACCCTCTCCAGCACCAGCAGCTGGCCACCACTAATATGTTGGGTCGCAAGTGACCCATACATGTGAACAATCATCGCCGCTATGCAACGATGCGCCAGGGAATCTAGACCACTAACACTCACTACAGTCCCAGACATGTAGTTCTCGCCTGAGCAATATCGCTCGGCGATCTCCGACAGGTGTGTGTCCCTCGACAGCATAGGCTCTGCCGGCAGCGGCATTCCCCGGAAGGGGAGCCCAGTCAAAAAATAGACATCCTCCACCGCAGTGAAGGGGATCTGCTCTCCTCGCACGAGGAAGCAGTGCAGCTCTGGACTCCACATCTGGAGCAGGAACTGCAGTAAATACTCCTGTGCCCGTATCAATGGGCACTCAAAGAACTTTATCAACCCACGGGTTGCTAAAGCTGCTCGCACCACAGGCCCTGCATTGGCCACAACATCTTGCAACTGCGACCAGTCTCGCTCACGCCACCGAACATCTATAGTCACTGCTAGCCACCTGCACACAACACAGAGTCCTATATCAGCTTATGCAACCATCCAATGCATAAAAAAGACTCATTTTTTACCCTTTAACCTTGCCTAATAGGCGCGGTTTTTTTCACCCACAGGCGCGTACATATGCGCGCCTGTTCACTACACAGGCGCGCATATATGCACGCCTATTCACTACACAGGCGCGCATATATGCGCGCATGTTCATTACACAGGCGCGCTCTTGAGCGTGACTGTCCAACTTACAGTCGCGCTCAACAGTGCGACGGTCCACCCCACAGGCGTGCACTAATGCGTGCCTGTCCACCTCACAGGCGCGCCCCTAGGGCGCGACTTAAATTCTCACTCACGCGCACCCATGCGCGTCTATTCGGTGGACAGACACGCACGTATGTGCGCCTTCCACTGAATCGCCCGCGCATGCGGGCCCACATCCTATAAAAAATCCCCTCAAACCCCCTGTACGGCCCCCCGTACCTACCCTGCCCAAAAATTGGAAACCTATTTCTATGCAGGATGATAAGACCACTAACCTAATACTCGCACACCGTCGATCGGATACCTCGTGCTCCCTGAAACTCCAAATCTCCTCTGCAATCTACTCGTCCAATCACTGTAGAAGCAGGTACAAATGAGGTGGCAATGTGGGCCCTATAGCTATATATAGGCCTTTTTCCAAACTTCCACTCACCATTCCGGGAGCCCAAGGTGTCCATTTTTCAAATCGTCTTCAGCCACGGGATCAGTATCCCGCCTCCTACATCACGACCGTCCCTGGGTCACTTTTCATCCTAGGCCCCCGGGGCACCCTTTTTTCCATATCATGGTCAGGTACGCACGCGCATAGTCACATTTGTCAAATACATGCTCATATCTTTGATTCTCTTCAGATATAGTTCACTTTGGGTATTTGGTTGTTCTGTGTGCAGGTACTTGCTCATCAGTCACCGACATCATCCCTTCAGGTATATATATTCAGCACTGGCATGTAGTCTCCCCCGTTGTATTGCATTTCCATTTCCAGTCACACCCTCTGATATTTGCCTTTAGGATCATCATTCCCGGCTCTGCAGTACTCACAGCTCCATTTGCATCATCGGTACTGCAACCTGGTAGCATTCTCCCCCACATGAGTTGTCCCATTCATAGCACCTTTTGGCACTTTTGACACTCATGCTATCCTTCATTACCCTTTAGGGATGGGATTCCCAGTAGTCTTTCATCATGTTGCGAATAAACCACATACTTCTTCTCCTCATTTTGCTAGCTTCCCATATGGACTCCCAGATCAGCTCTTTATGGTTCTATTCTTTTTACCTGCACCTCCGCAGGATCATGAACCCTCCATTTCATCCACCATCAGTTTGCCCATCTGCGAACCTATCTTCATTTCACCTACCTCATACAGAAACTCACCAATGGGGCCCCCACCCTTCATCAATTTCCCAAAGAAATCTCTGCCCTCCATGGGGCACTCATTTCACACTGGGGCACCCGTTTCTGTATTTGTAAATTTTTTCCCCAAAATTATTCATTATTTATTGTACAAACACCTTTATTTTCCGTCATTTCCTTTTGTCATCACCGTTGGCGAATTGCTTCCTTTTTTGGCCATGCGCAACCCATGTCACCCTTGGTTGGAGCATTGCTTCTCATTTTCCCTTGCTGGCATCATCCATATCTTCGGAGTACTTCACAGGTCACTTGCCTCTACCCTATGAATTTATTCACCTTGTCCCGCCTCTGGCACAACTTATCCTCGGTCTTGGCATCCCCCTGACACTCGACCTTGTCACACGGTTGCGGCCACTCATTATATCATATGCCCTCCAACCAAGGGCAGTCTTGAATCTTCCCACTTTTTGACTTCGTCCAAGTACCTCTGCCACTTCCTCACCTCAGTAGATTCTATGAAGCCCTTTTCTTCTGGGAGTCGTGTCCCCCTTTTGTCGACAGCAACACACTTTTTCCAGAAGGGCAACAATATCTTTATTCTCATTCTCCATTTAATGAGAAATCTTGGACGGCACAGGGTGAAACACCATTGCTCCCTGCTGTTGTTGACCCCCATAACATTCGACGCCAACACTTTCTCATGTTATGGTGGGTCTTACTTTGCGACTATTGCAGTTCTTTTTATCATTTGTCGAAGACCTCTGAACTTGGAAGGGCCATCAATGCCCACATCAGTGTCGTTTCTTATTACCGCACTCATTGCCTATTGTTCAGAGTATATTCCTTTGCAGAATTGTCTTCTGCCTTTATTATTACCGCCCCCGAGGGCGCTGCAGTTATCTACACCAACACTTTCGTCATCTTGTGTCAGAGTTACATAACACGAGCATGGGGCATGCCCGCCTCGTTTGTACACAGTTGTATATTGTTACGCACCTTATGGAAGGTCGGGTTCTACCGGTTCCTTTCTTCTCCAACGAATCGCTCTGAACGGTTTCACTATTTCTCTCTCTTCCAACCACATTCTCAGTAGAAGAAACATTGATGGATTTCGGCTATACGTTTTCTCCTAACCTCATCCATCAGGGGGCATTTGTTATCACTGAAATTTCATCCGCACATGGCGACAAGAACTCAGCATCGTCAAACAGTAATAAAGTCATTCATGACACTGGATTAATTTCACAGCATTACAAAAGGGTCAAAAACTATACAAAGTAACCAAAAATTGAAGGGCGCTTTACAGAAGATGGGTGCGCGTGCATATGCGCGGAACATGAACGTACAATGCGCGCATGCGTGCACGATGCGTGACTGTTAGCGCAAAAACCCGCGCACCTGCTAAACTGTGCATTTATTGAATTGGTCGGCCTCCCAACCACTTATGGACCAGCTCCCAACCTGATTTGACCATCAAATCTGAGCTGAATCCGCATGGTAGGCTGGTCAAAGACCTAATTGAGCCCTAAAGAGCCCCTCTTCACACTTCAAAGGGGTTACATAATCACCCAATGCTATGCTATAAAAATCCATGAAGAAACATCATTTTCTCAAGGAATTTCATGTAATGTTATGCTGCTTAGATTGTTTTAAGGACTCGCTCCTTGAAAATAACAAATTAGCACCATTTCATTGAGCCATTCACCTCTCCATTGAGTGAATGTGTTTGGAGTTCTTTCACCATCATTCTCATTTTCTTATTGTAAGGAGAGCAAGTTTGTGAGGGCCTCGAGAGCCTTCCTTTGGAGGAAGAAGGAACCACAGTTCCCTTTCTTCATTGTGCTTTGATTTCATCAATAGACCAGCTCAAAAACATTGGTGATATTGGTCTTGTTGTCTTTGTTATTTCTTTATCCATATGCTCATAGTTTTAGTTTGTTTTAATTCAATTCTTGTTTATAGTTTTGTTGTTCTTTTTTTAACCCTTTCCTTTACAGCTGTCATGCTCAGCAAGACCCAACTGGGCATATAAGCACCCTTTATTTTCTCACCAAGTGACGAATTGGGTGCAAACAAAGGGTAATTAAAACCTTTCCAAATCTTAAAAAACCCTTAACTCACTAAGCAAATAAAACTTGGTTAAATCTAATTCATCTTGTGGTTTAATACTTGAAAACTTAATATTTCAATCACATCTACAAGTAAGGCTTTGTGGTAAATCAACTAAGTATCTTAATTTTTGTGGAACACTCGTGTTTAAGCTTCTACATATTCTAAGTGTCCTTGGAACTTATTGTGTTGATGTTGCCATTGAGGAGCAGGCCAATAGAGTAAGTGTTATTGGGGCATGCTTAGGCTTAATGTGTTGATGATGCTTATGCCTTGATCTTCTTTAATATCCTGCACATTTGAACAAACATGGTTAGCTTGTTGTATTGTATCATTGTGTATTTAGCATTCTTTATTGTAATAACTTGTATCTAACATTTTTGAAGAGTAAGTATTCTTTTGTAATCTTTGTAATCATATTGTAATGAAACACCCTTTTACTTTAGTTGACCCCTTGCCCAAACTTAGGCATTAATCTTAGTTGACTTAGGGAAAGGGCTTCCTTGACATATAAACACTTTCATTTTGCATTGTTTCTTTAGCATCATAGGTTATACTCCCCCTAAACCTTAACGAATTAAAATCAACTCATAGAACTTAACGTAAATCTTATCTAGAAACTAGGGACTACCCCCTTTGGCTTCCCTAGGAGTAAGCCTAGATGGAAGAGGTTCAAGCCAAAGTGACAGCGTGGGCTTTGAACCTAGGCATTGTGCCTCCAAGGACACACTAAGTGAGCAGGACTTGAATCATGTTTGCAAGTGTGTATAAGGACGACAACAATCACTAACTCAACTTATCTTTTCAAAATCACCCAAATTTACAAGAAAATATTCTCCTTAATCACATTGTTTAATTTTTCTCAATGCTTTATGGAACTCCTTTGTAATAAATTTTTAATTACATGGATTATATATATTAATTTGAAATATAAAACTCCCTTTTTGACAAACAAGGTTGAAATAAGATTTTCATCTTGAAAGTTGTCATTATTTTTCCATAAAAAAGAAAAGGATCTTTAAATAAGTATATAGGGAGGATAAGCCTTAAGGGTTAACTCAATTAGTTGAACCATCTTCATGTCACATGTTCAAATCCAGTCAAGTCCCTTGGGGTTACCAGTTGTTGGTAGCTAAGTCACCCTCCATCGAATATTTAGGGGAAGAGAGGGGAATTTCGCAAGGTTTTTTTTTTTTTGGAGGGGGGGGGGGGGGGGGGNGGGAGTATATAGTGTGGCTTAAGTAGTCTAACACTATGAAATATGATAATATCTGAAGTTGAATAATCTACCTGGAATTCATTGGATTAGGTTACACTCACAAGGGTGAAGAGGTGGGATTGAAATTAGAGAATTGAATCACATAACATCAATCACAACCTTTAAAAAGCGATATTGAAACTTTAGAAATGAGTCACATAGTGCAAATGATCACCTCTAGAGATTACAGCTAGTAACCATGAATTCTTGGCACTACTAATTTTTGGGTCAAATTACCACATTAAATAAGCATTGCATTAATGTTAAAAACATTGAAATCACCATTTTTCATAAATCTTGATTTTGCAAGGTATTGAGAATTAATGTTGTTATAAATCTGTTGATATTTTGATGTTTGTAGCATCCATATATTAATGTTTTATTGTAGAATGCAATTTAAAAACTAAAGTTTATACAAAGAATCGATAATTTTAACTTCAAATTTTTGACAATTTTTCTATGATTTTTTTTTTTTAATTACATCGCCGCAAAGGGCTTGTCAAGGGATTTCCAATGGTGGATCATGTGCCTAAAATGGAGCTCATATGGAAAATTTGCAACCTTAGGAAGAATCAACTTGGAGGACAATGAATGAATCTATTCCTTGGTTCAATATTTTTTTACAAATACTTTACATGCAAACTACATTTCCTTGACTCAAGCATTTTTTACAAACAATTTGTATGAAAACTCATTTCCATTGGTACATGAATTTTTACAAACACTACATGAAAGCTAAATTCCTTTGATACAATAATTTGTACAAATTATGCTTTGCATGAAAACTCTATTGGCTAAATACCTAGAAGAGATTTTGTGAGTTTGTTAATAGTAAAATCCACCAAAGTATGCCGAAATGGGTTGGATGAATTGATCATGAGCAAAGAGTTTTTCACCATTAGGGAAGGTTCAATTCGCTTGAGGGATTTTCCTAGAGCCATAGAATCGAAAGTGGTCAAACATGTGGTTACATCCAAAGATGTTATATTGAATGATCTTGTGATTCATGCACACATAAATGGATTAAAGTGCACCCATGTTTCCTTCAATTTAAAACAAAACCAAAAAAAAAAATCTTAGCCCAGTTGGTTGAACCATCCACCCAAGGCAAGTTTCCATGAAAAGACCATATGTCAAGGGTTAAAATCCAATTGAATCCCTTGGGGCTACCAATTACTATTATTGTTGTTGATTGATCCTCCCACCATCTAGATATTATAGGGAAGAGGGAGGGGATCTCATGAGGTTTTCCTTGGAAAAACAAATATTTACCTATTAAGTGTGGCTTTACGCAGCCAGAAACTCACCTGAAAACCCTCTAACAAATTGTCATTTTCATTGCACAAAACTAGAGAAAAAGAAAAGGAGAAAAAAAGTACCCTTAAGGCCATTATAACCCTCTTGAAACCCTTAAAAGTATGTAGACAATAGGATGAGGGAAGCCCCAACATTGCAACAAAAACATTGTGAAAATGGGTTAGATGTTTGCTTCAAGAAGAAAAATTATGTGGCTTTGATACAACACTATTTTATATATGAATGAGCCTACAAATCTAGAAAAAGTCACACCAATAACATGTAATAAACCAACAAAAAAAAAACTCATTGAAATAAACTCTTCAAGAAACCCTAAAACCTATCTTAAAAAGGAGTGGAGAAATGAAAGAGAAAACAAGGAATGAATCTTACTAATAAGATCTACTTTCCTTGCTTCCTATGCAAAATGTGACACAAAATGAAATTTACATGAAACATAATGCAAAAGGCTATGCATGTACAATGCAAAAACTAGAAAATGTGACACAAAAATGACATAAGATTTTATTCCCCCAAATGGATTAGATTGTTTTGTCATACTTCACAATAATAATAGCGTCATAATAATAATAATAATAATAATAATAATAATGGAAGTAATGTAAATTTCGACATTAAGGCCTTGTATTGTAGTAGTGCATTGAAGGTTATCAAGATGAAATTCTAAAAATTGGTAGCTATATTCTTTATTCCTCATAATATTCACAACCTTTTTAACTTAGTAGTCAAGCAAAGCTTTCTTAAGTTGTGGGCGGAAAGCCTTATTGTTCCTATTTTTAAGAGAGAAAACGAAAACAATCCTTCAAAACATAAGATTATTATTATCATTCCTCTAAATTTGGCTAAGTTGTATGGTTAAATAATGGAGAAGAAGATTATCTCATGGCTCAAAATTCAAAGTAATATAGCTAAGGTTAGGTTGATTTTCGAAGTTATCACTTGAATTTAGACTACCTAATCACTTTGGGTATTATAGCTAAAAAATGTTGAAACAAAAGGTTAATCTTCTTTGTTGTTTTGACAACTTTTGAAAGATGTTGACACAGTCCCTAGAAACAACCTCTAGAAGAGGACAAAAGAAGTTGGGGTATCTTTGATTTAAGGGCTATAGTAATAAGGTTGTGCAAAAGGGTCATTGTCAAGTTTAGAAATAGCAATAGACGGTTGAAAGAAATCAATTGAAATATAGGAGTTAAGCAAGGTTGTTATTTGTCTCCAAATGTTTTTAATATTTACATTGATAGGTTGGAGGATTGTCTAGAGGAAGCACATTGTGCAAGCACGAATTTAGATGGATTAAATTCAATATCCTCTTTCTATACGTGAATGATGTTGTTCTTTTCCCTATGACCTTGAAAAACAACTTAAAATTGCCAAATATTTTCTCACTAACTATGGGATGTTAATAAATACTAATAAGACAAAATTAATAATCATTAAGTCCAAGAAAATCACCGACCTTGATTTTGTTCACAATAATAGTAACTTGGAAGAAGTCCATTTTTGTAAGTATCTTGGAGTTTATTTTCATCATAAACTAAATCAAAGCTATAATGTTGAAAGCATAATCAATAGAGATTGGAAAGCTTATTCAAGTCTTGAGAACAATTATAAAATTGCAAAGTTTTAGTTTTGGGAAAAAGAGAAGGTCCTCTTCAATACATTTGTTGCCTTGATGATTCTATATCATTATGAAGCTTGGGGATGTAACATTTCAAATTTACCAAATCGAGAAATGTTTTTTTTTCCTTTTTTCTTTTTCCACGGAGCCTAAAAGTGTGTTATAATAAATAACCTTAAAATTAAAGGTAATATTATATAATATCTAATCCACCTTTCATAAGTTGGTCTCCCTCCCATAGAGAGTAACCCCATTTCGTACCACATGTTCTACTCCATGAGAGGAACTGCTATAAATATATTGTCTATGATTATTTGGAAGAGCTACCACACATTTGTGTAATCTAACTCTTTCTATTGCATGTTATAATGAATATTTGTGCATTGAATGTGAAGATTTGTGCATTGAATGTGCACAAATTTATTTAAGAATGAATATGTGTATGTTTTTCCCATTATTTCAATTAGTATTCTTTGAATTATTTGCTAAAATTTTAATACTACACTTAAGCAAATTGAAAATGTTATTTAAGCAAATTGAAAATTTTAATACTACACTTAAGCAAATTGAAAATTTTAATATTACACTTAAGCAAATTGAATTATTTGCTAAAAAGTAAATTGCTTTCAATTAAGATGGAGGAGAATGAAAATGTTAATAACTTTATTTCTAGAATTAAAAAATTGAAAGACAAATTGAGTGATATTGGTGAAAATATCTCAAACATGGATCTTGTAACAGTAACATTGAATGACATGTTAGAAGGATATTAAATGTTTATTGCAGGTCTTGCAGCTCGAGAAAATGCTCCTACATTTGAAGAATTGAAAGATATTCTTCTGCAAGAAGAAGAACAAAGAAAAAATCTTAATTGAGATCTCTGAATTCATATTTGACATTGTTGGAAAAGAGGAAACAACCATATAAAGGAAATCACAACAATCACTGCAGACTCCTTGAAGATACCCATAAAACTCAATAGGAAGAAATTGTACAAATTCCTTTGCTTTTTCCGAGCCATGGCAATCCCAAAAAAGAGAGACAGTCACTCTGATCTTTCAAACCATGGAAAGTAGTCTGTGTGTATAGGTGCCAGAAACAGCAATGTCAATACAATGGAAAGCGATTTGAGTTGAATTGTAAGAGTGCGTGGGAATCCAAGAGCCCGACTAATGAAGAAAAGTTCGGTTTTGCATTGATTGAAACTGGCAGAAAATTTATGGAGCAAGAAATTTGTTACACATGAATTGGTTATATGTCCATAAATTTATGGAGCATTGCCCGCTTAAATTTGTTTGCTTTCAAGGCAGCCAACCTGGTTGCGTACCATACAAGTAACTCCACCTCCACCACCACTTAGCTGTGGTTATCTTGGCATTTGTAGCTAGATCGCCCAACTTCACTAAAATTAAATATCCATTTCAAGGAGTTGGGTGAGTACATTATCGTGGGTAAATTTTGACAAATAAATAAATAAAATTCATATTATATTATTGTCATATTCCATTTAAATTCATCTTTTGTCATTGTCATATTCCAATATTCCACTTATCATGGGTATTTTTTTACAGCATATATAAATTAAATTTTTGTTATATTAATATCATATTTCACTTTAATTTGACTTTCAATCAACTTTTGTCATTAGTGATTTCACTTCAATTTGACTTTCAATCAACTTTTTTTTCTTTTGCCACAAGTGTAATATAAATTCATGTTAAATCATTTTCGTTTAAATTCATTTATATCATTTTCATATTTCATTTTAGTTCTACTTTAATCAATGTTGTTTAAAATTCAGAATGCTTTATTTAATATTTTTCATTAAATAGATTAGATAATTGAGTAATTTTTTTTTTAAGATGTATCTTTTATATTATTAAAAAAAATTATAAAAATTTAATTATATTATTTTAATATATATATATTATTGTTATATTAAATATTAAAAATTAAAAATTAACTCACTTCATTAAAATATATTATATTTTATTTTCATTTTCACCATATCTTATTTACATCTGTTAAAAATGATCTTTCATGTGTAAGATGATAAAAATAAAAAAGTATCTATGTTATATTAACAATTCCAAAACCTAAATGTATTATGTGTATTTAACTTATTTTATCAAGCATTTTAAGAAAGTATGTGAAAGAAGTAAAATGTAGTAGCAATACATCGATTACAAAAGATATTGTTTTAACCAATCTCATTTGGACTCTTTTGCAAAAGATACTTCTGGTTTGTCCTTTCAGTATGTATAATGGTTTTGTATATTAAATGTTATATTGGTGTCCACTCTTTTCTCTTTGTTGGAGTTTTTTTATTTCTATGGAGCCTTTTTCTTTTATAATTAAATATTTGAAAGTTGTGTATGTTTTTTTATTATAATTAAATATTTGAAAGTTGTGTATTTTTTTTTATTGTCTATATCATTTCCTTGATGTTTCAACCTCCTTGTTAGTTAGGTTTTCCAAGTAAAATCATTAACACACTCATGCAATGTAGTTTCCTAGTTTTCTTGATGTTTCAACCTCCTTGTATGTAGCGGATGTAATGCAACCAATGTTGGTTGCTCAGGATTTCCAAGCAAAATCGTTAACACGCACTCATGCAATGTAGTTACAATAGTTTCCTAGTTGTAGTAATAATGAAAAGCTTTATTATGAAATTATTTTTAGAGCATTGACATTATGTACTGCAATTTTTTATTTCAACCTTAAAAGAAAAGTGAGATTTATTATATAATTTTTTTTAAGAGCATTGATTTTATCTATTATAATTTTTTATTTTGACATTTAAAGAAAAGTAGGATTTATTATATGAATTTTTCTTTTACAAATTACATTGGTCATCTCTTTATGTAAAATGGAGTCTTGGACAAAGATGACCTTCTTTGTAATGAGGAAGGTTAACACTCACATGTTTTTAATGATATTAATTGATTCTCATAATATTTGTGTTAATCTTTCTCACTATAGTATTTTCTCACGATAGTATTTGAGTTCAATGAGAGTACTTGAGCTCTAGGTTTTATAATGTTTATTTAGAATCATCTTAAGAAGGCAATAGGCATGATGTTCACAAGGTGTCAATGTTTTATTAATTGATTCTTCAAATCGATGAATCTTGAATAATCTTTGACAAAAATTCATTATTGAAGGGTAATAATTTTAACAAAACTTCATTGTTGAATGACACATTTTTTGAAAAAAAAAAGTTTTGTGGTAGGGAATATAAAACCTTAAGACACAAAAAAGAAATTGTTTTGATGGTAAGTGCAAGGAAAATTCTAACAATAGTGGTCATTTCATCATAGGTAACCCACCAAATCCAATTTGCAAACAAAATTGTGTCTAGTTGGTGGTTAGTATGGGCCTCCGATGCCAAAGTGAGAACGTGTGACCTTCGAAGCCAAAGTGAGAATGTGTAGAAACGCAATTTAATGATTAAAATCCAACTTAGTTTCAAAAATCAACATTCTTCTCTCTTTTCATATATTTTTTATAAGTAATAATCGTATTTCTAGTAAAAAAATTTATAATCTCATTTACCCTTTCTAAGTCTAATATTCAATATTTTGACCCTTACAAACTCCCATGTTCGATTTTTAACACTTTTTAGTCTAAATATCTAATTAGAAACTATGATTTCCAATGAAAACATACCAACATGGTTTCATTAATTCATTAATGGAAATGCAACCTTTTGAATTTCCTAGTTGAGGATCTTGTAAGGAGAAAAATTGACTATTTTTCCCTTTTCTTTCTTTGTTTCTATCCCTCTTGTCAATTAATTTGAGGCTAGTGGAAACTCAAACAATCCTAATCTCATTAAATTGTTTGGATTCATCTTATTCATGTTTCCTCTTCACTCCTCAACCCTCCCTCACCAACCCCTGAGAGAGACAGTGAGGAGAGGACTCCTTAGTCATGTATGTATCCATTTTGAAAACACAACCCTTCAAGTGTGTGACAAGTTTTTTTATTGAAGCTATAGGTGTAGATGCCTCTACATCCTTTCCTTGGAAACTCATCTATGGATCTTTCCACTCACTAGGTTTGTTATTTTTCCATATTTTATCTATAGATGTATTTTCCTTTGGACATGCTTCCTTTAGATGGTATGTTGTAGATAGAGTCTACACCTAAAGATAGTGTTCATGCAAACCAATTGTTGGGCCCACTTAAAATGTTCACAATCTAACACAATTGTTTCTAGTTGACCTTTACTCAAGAAACGTTCTATGTAGATAGTGGATTTGTCTTTATAAATTTCCCCATGGAATTTTTTATTCCTTGAAGGATTGCATGTTCCTACATGTACAAGAGGAGATTCGACAATCTCACCCAAATTGTGGTTGAGGAGATCGACATTGAAGAAAGATTGAATTTAGGGAACTGTGATTTGAAGAAGGGGCTAGCTCTAACCCAAAACCATTGTCCCTCTATAACTATTCTATCTTGCTGAAATATACACTAAAAAGGCCTTTCAAAAAGTTTTCCATGCATGTTGAAGAAAGAACTCAAGTCTAGAGTCTTCCATCCTAGAGGGGACAAAATTTGTATTGGACTACATCTTTGAAAGAGCAAGGACATGAAACCTAAAGAGAGGATTTTTCCTTGTACAATGTAGTTGACAAAGATGGAGCATGTTTCTAAGAATCATTGGTATTTGGAATTCCTTTAGAAGAAGTGGAAGGCCCTTTGATAGTTTTTTCTTGGCCATTAGACGACCACCGTGGAAAATAAATAAACATGCAATGCTTGGGAACCACAAAGTATTGGTTTGAAAAGCCTGCACATGGTTTCCATATGGTAATTCAAAGGAAGAGGAAGTCTATAGTTCAAATATCGATTATGTATGATGTTGTACATGCAAAAAGTTTGTAGAATACATGATGAAAATTTCATAATGGTTGTTCAACACCCCCCACCCACGAAAATGATTCTCACACATAAGGTTTACAATTGTTTTATTCTAGGAGAGAGAGAGAGAGAGAGAGAGAGAGAGAGAGAGAGAGAGAGGTTGACAATTTGAAATGTGCCAATAGTTTTCCTCCACTCATTCAATCCAAAAATATATCACTCATTCACTACGATACATAAGGTTTAAATCCATGTTGTCTTAGGAAAGGGAATATCTATTTTCAAAACCCATTTGTTCACCTTTGGTCACTAACTCAACTTATCTTTTGAACATCACCCAAACCTACAAGAAAATATTCCCCTTAATCACATTACTTAATGTTTCTCAATGATTTATGGATACCCTTTGTAATAAATTCTTAAATACATGGAGTATATATATTAAATTGAAGTATAAAACTCACTTTTTGAAAAACAAGGTTGAAATATGATTTTCATCCTAAAAGTTATCATTATTTTTCTATAAAATAGAAAAGGATCTTTAAATAAGTATATAGGGTGGCTAAGCCCTAAGGATTAACACAATTAGTTGAACCATATGTCCAAAGCATGTTGTCGATGGGGAGGTTATATATCACTGTAACATGCCCACTACCAAAAATCGAACTTTTTGGTTGATTTCTCAATAATGAGAAATCCCCGAAGCTTGTAGCAGCAAAAATGCCAATCCCTGATCCACGGTCTTTCATTTATCGACCCGTCTCTCTACACATAACTGGGGTCTTTCCCTAATAATAATTTCGAGTTTTCGGGGTTTCGTCCCTTCTTTAGTCGAGGGTTCCCATGCTCTCGATTCCCCGATCTCCAACGAGCTCTCTGCCCAGCCTTAGCCCCTCCTGGCTATGCCATGGTCCACCCAACCATGCTCACGGGACCGCAGCCTTATAACTCTCCTTTTGTCGGGGTTTCAGGCTTTCTAACGCCAAAATGCATATGCCCTTTGGATCCGCGATCCTCCGATTCCTGACGCAATCCAACTCCCACTAGTCCCCTAGGGATAATCCTTTGGGTCCATACGACCTCACTCTATATGACCGCAGCCATACCTCCGCATCGGGGTTTCAGACTTTCTCATGTCCAAATGCACACATCCTCAGGATTCGCGATCCCCCGAATCCCGACGCACCTTTCATGCATTAGCTCTCTTGGCTAGGCCATGGTCCACATGACCACTATCCCCATGACCGCAGTCTCATCCCTTGTCGGGGCTACGAGGTTTTCAATACCAAAATGCACTGACCCACGGGATTCTCGATCCATTGACTCCCGGCTTCCCGTTATGCTGACAGTTGGCTCCCACTCATCTGGGTTTCGAGCTTCGCGATTCCAAAATACATAAACAAATTGTCACCAGGATTCCCGATATCCCGATGACCCAAAACGTCGATCATCAACTTCCTGTCGGGACTTTCCACGACAGCGCCGATGGCTGCCACATGTCCTCTTCTGTTGGACGGTTCCGATTTCTTCAGGATTTCGAGACTTGTGGTGTCTCAATTCTCACGGTCTCAGGAACTCCGATTTCCCGATGCCGAATATCCCGACTCTCTAAGGATTTCTAACACATGTATTCCCAAACGGATGGCTCAGATTTTACCAGGGTTTTTACTTCGGACTTCCCCGATCTCTTGTCCACGGGAATGTCGATATCCCGACTCCCGCTAGTAAGCCTCGATCTCCTCCACGTGGACGGTCCAGATCCTCCCGGCGTTTCGAGACTTGAAGTTTCTCGATTTTCTTGTCCTCAAGAATCCCGATATGCCGATGGATGGAATCCCGATGGTAACCCTCGTGCAGCTCCTGTCCGATCTGACGGCTGACGGATAAATGGGCCAAGATCTAATGGCCTAGATCCATTCTTCCCACGCACACTCCAAAGACTAAACTCCGAGCGTCTTAACCCGATCCAACGGCTGACGGGTTTTCTGAATGAGATCCAACGACTCTGATTGCCCCACCTTGTGCATTCTTCCACTACTTCGTGGATGTGGAAAGATCAATGGTTCGGTTGTTCTCCTGGGCCTTAGGATCTACGATCCCAATTTCCTCACTGTTCACGAAGATAGAGAGAAAAAGGGGCAAGGCATGTAACGCCCTTGTTACTTTCATCAAGCTAACGGTCGTGAATGCCTATGGGTCATCCGACGAGATCTCGTTCGTCGATTTCTTATTTATCCCTACATTGCGATCTCAGAACCTTAAGAGGGTCATTCCTCCTTGTACAGGGTTATTAAGACTTGCCCATTCAAGTCCCTTTTTCCAGGTTCTTGGTAAACCTTTCCAATGAGAGGATCTCTGTAAAGAGATCTATACCGGGGCGTTCCCGGAGACAGATAAGGGTAGACAACTTTCTGAGAATGGGCTGGAAGCCTGACTTAGTTCAACCTAGGCATGATTAGATTCACTTTATCGACGTAAGTCATGCATGGCTTCCTCTATTACAATCATATGACCATTAATTATTATCAAAACACTGCACAGACATTCTTACACTAAAATCGTTCACAATTTCACAGTTCTATATATATATATATATATATATATATCAGTATATGAATTTCAGGATGCAATACATAAAATACTTATCAGAAATAACACCAGAAGTGGGTGCAACTGCTGAGAGGGGTGCTCATTTCCACCCAACCGTAGGCGTAGCGACTCCCGACAGATTTACCACTAGCCACCCCCGAGCTGAGACCACTATGTTGTTGAGACTGTGTCTCTCTGTCTACCAGTGACCAGGAGCGAAGGTTGCAATCCTTCCTCTCTGCTATCACTCACTCTGCGTAATGCTCGAGTTCCCCTCGCATCTCCCTCCCCAAATCGCTTCTGCCATACGCCTTATCCTCTTGCAAGGTTGCGTGTGGCACGATTACCCTCGCGTCGATCAGGCCTGACATCTCTATGGATGAGTGGTTCACCATCCCATCCCTCATCAAGCCGTCTGCCTACCATTCTGCGAGACATTAAATTTGGGGCTAGCGAGCTGCTTTTGGTTCTCCGGGCCAGTGGAGTCCAAATATGGTATAAATACTCGGTGGAAGTTAACGCCACCTTTTCAGGTGCCTTCCACCGCCATCGTGGTCTCTTTTCTACACATCCCCTCTCAACAGTCCTACAATAAATTCAAAATGTTATTCACATTCATTGACCTCTTCCTGAAGGTCCATTTACATCACATATTCATACTTATGAGTTTTCCATAGTCCTTGGCCAGTCCAGTTATATTTACAAACTGGTGGAAACAGGGTGTTACAATTCCCTCCCCCTTAAAAGGAACATCGTCCTTGATGTTCTTATCTACTAACATGTATTGCATGTACAAAAGTAAACAAAATCGGATATGCATGTCTCATGGCATCCTCCATTTCCCATGTAGCCTCATCTGGGCCAAAATGTTTCCATTGCACCTTGACCTGTGCAATGGTTCTATTTCGGAGTGGGGTTTCCTTTCTATCCAGTATGAATTGGGGTTATGGTAGAAATTCTCCCTCCGGTTCCACCTGGATCACAGACCAGTCAATTATATGATTAGCATCATGTACAAACTTCTTCAATAATGAAACATGGAAAACATTATGTGCTTTTACTGTGGGAGGAAGTGCTAGCCGATAGGCTACGGGTCCAACTCTATCTAGAAACTCAAAGGGTCCACAATTCCGGGGTGCCAATTTGGCACAGGCTCCCATTTTGAGGGAACTCCTTTTGGGCTTAATTATGAGATATACATGGTCTCCCATTTCGAACTCTCTTGGAGTTCTCTTTTGATCAGCATAACTTTTCTGTCGATTCTGAGTGACCTTCAGATTTTGTTTTATCTGAGTCACTTGTTGTTCCATCTCTTTCAACATATTAGGTCCAATAGAAATCCTGTTTACAGGGTTACTCCAGCTAACTGGAGTATTACACGGCCTGCCATAGAGGACCTCGAAGGGACTCATCTGTAAGGATGCTTGGTAGCCGTTGTTGTAGGCGAATTCTACCAATGGTAGGTAGTCTTCCCATTTCCTGGGTTGATGCATTACATGCATCCTTAACATATCCTCTAATACTTGATTCACTCTTTCTGTCTATCCATCAGTTTGAGGATGATAGGCGGTGCTAAACAACAATTTGGTCTCTAAACCCGCCATCAGTGATTTCCAGAAATTGGAAGTAAATTTGGTGTCTCTGTCAGATATTATCTCTTTCGGCATACAATGCAGTCGGAACACCTCTTTCATGAATACTTGGGCTATATCTATCGCCTTGTAGGTCAATTTGACGAGGACGAAATGAGCAGACTTGCTCAGTTTATCCACCACCACCATAATGGCATCATTCTGTTTGGTTGAAGTTGGCAATCCTGTGATAAAATCCATGGAGATGGTTTCCCATTTTCATTCTGGGATGGGTAAAGGGTGTAGTAGTCCTGTTGGGTGTCGATGTTCTACTTTAACCTGTTGGCACTCTATGCATTGGGCCAAATATTTGGCTATGTCCTTCTTCAATCCAGGCTAATAAAATTGTTTCCGGGTGGCAGTGATCATTTTCTGGTATCCTGGGTGACCAGTGTAGGGTCTTTTATGTAGTTCATCCATGATGAACCTCTTCAATTCGTCACAAGTGGGAATGTACAATCTATCTCTGTAGGTGAGCAGACCTCCTTCGGTCATCTGATAGCCTTCATATTTCGCTCCAGTGGGCTCTTGCTGTAGGTACAGGGTCACATTTCAGACGAAGGGGTTTGTTTCTTGTGCCTTTTTTACTCTGTTCTTGACATCTGTCTCACAGGTACTCACCGCTACCAGGTGAATTGTTCTCATGCTTTTGCTGAGGGCATCGACCACCCGATTCTCTTTCCCTTTAATGTGTTTGATCTCAAAATCAAATTTGCTAAGGAGGGCCATCCATCTAGCTTGTCTAGAATTGAGCTTGGGTTGATCAAACAAATGCCGCAATCCACAGTGATCCGTCATAAGTACAAACTTCCTTCCCAAGAGATAATGCCTCCACATTTTTAAGGCGTACATTATGGCAACTAGTTCCAGATCATGAGTCACATAATTGACCTCGTTTTCATTCTATTTACGGGATTCATAACAGATCACCTTTCCTTCCTGCATAAGGACTCCTCCGAGCCCTTCCTTACAGGCATCCATGCACACAAGGAAGTTAGCTTCCGGGTCAGCGATTTTCAACACAGGTGCATGGGTTAGTAGATGTTTCAAGGTTTGAAATTTTTCTTCACATTGCCGTGTCCACAAAAACTTTGTTCCCTTCTTCTGGAGGGCAGTGATTGGACAACCAATATTGGAGAAATCTTTTATAAATCTTCTATAGTATCCCGCCAATCCCATAAAGGATCTAATGTCTGAGACATCCTTTGGAGTAGGCCATTCCACGATAGACCTGATCTTGTCAGGATCTACTGCTACCCCTTCCCCGGACAGAACATGTCCCAAGTAATGTATTTGCTTCTGAAAGAAGTCACACTTGCTGAATTTAGCATAGAGCTGATGCTCTCTTAGCAATTGCAGCACAAGTCTAAGATGCTCTTCATGTTCTTCTCTATTCTTAGAGTAGATTAAAATGTCATCAATAAAAACTAGTACAAATTTATCTAGAAATTTACTGAGTACATTGTTCATTAAGCACATGAAAGTGGCAGGGGAATTGGTCAACCCAAATGGTACTACCACAAACTCATAATGACCATATCGTGTTCGGAAAGCGGTCTTATGGACGTCTTCACCCTTGATTCGGACTTGATGGTATCCTGACCTCAAGTCAATCTTTGAGAAAATAGTCGCTCCTCCTAACTGATCTAATAGATCATCGATCCTGGGAAAGGGGTACTTGTTCTTGATAGTTACTTTATTGAGTTGTCTATAATCGATACACCGTCTAAGGGTGCCATCCTTCTTTTTCACAAACAAGACTGGTGCTCCCCACGGGGACACGCTGGGTCGAATATAACCCTTATCCATCATTTCTTTCAATTGCAATTTGAGTTCAACTAACTCAGGTGTGCTCATCCAGTAGGGTGTCCTGGACACCGGAACCGCTCCTGGTGTGAGTTCTATCGAGAAGTCAATATCTATTCTCAGAGGTAAACCCGATACCTCTTCCGGAAACACATCTCTGTATTCTCTCAGGATAGGGTGATCATCAGGGCTGGGTTTAGCGCTTTTGATTGTTTTTAGCACCTATATTGCATATAGGGGACATCCCTTTCGGCAATACTTTCTCATCTGCAGGGTTGAGATTTGTCTCACCGAGACCGGTTTTCGGATCCCTTGGAGGGTTATCCTTTTTCCTTCTTTGCTCACACATTCCAAGGTTTTATGGTAACAGTCCAATTTGGCTTTATGGGCGGCCAACTAGTCCATACCAATCAACAGGTCGTATGATCCCAGGGGAAATACATTAAGGGTTGCTTGGGTGGGGAATTTACCCTACATTAACTGGCAGGCTGGTATGGCCTCTACCACCTTTCTTTTGGTGCCAGTGGCTAACTGTACCAACCATGGCTTAGTTTGTTTTCGTGGCTGTAGCTTACACTTATCAACAACTTTAGGGGCTATATAACTCAAATTTGAACCAGGGTCAATCAAAATAGACACCAGATGGTTGAAAATCATACCTTCTATTTCCACCATTGAAGCTTGGTGATCATCTTGGTTATTATCCAAGGCTGCATAAATCTGAAGCACACTCCTTGCCACATCATTGACTGTGGTAGCTTCTTGAATGTTATAAACTTTACGACTGTTTTGTTGTCGGTGTGGACAGTCCCTCAGGAGATGATCTTCTCCGCAACCCCAACATTTCAGAGGTTCTCTCTTTGGGTTATTAGTCTTCACTGGTATAGGTCCAGAATTTTTATTTCCGTCCACCGAGGGGAAGTTCTGTTGTAGTACACTCCGAGCTGGATAGTTCATTCTGGGGTTCTTCTTGTAGTTTTTAAATCCTGAGGATTTTCTCCCCTTTTTCTGAAATCTCGAACCACTCTTCTGTTTCCAGTCTCCACAAGACTCTTCCCGATGTCCATATTGTTCATGACAATATGTTGCCTTTCGTATAGTGTCTTCTAAGGTCTTTGGCTCATCAAATTCAATTCGGTTCCAGTATTCCTTGGGTAACCCACTGATGAAGCATTGTGCCTTCGCCTTCTCTTCTTTGATGTAGGGTACATATCTCAGTAAGTCGAGGAATTTGTTGACATACTCCTCCATAGTAAGTTTTCCCTGTTTGAGTTCATAAAACTCTTTAGCCTTCTCATCGAAATACCTTTCCAACAAATACTTCTTCTGGAAGTACTTCTCAAACCGTTTCCAAGACAGGTCCTCCTCATGGACCCCTTTCATATTCTTAAGGTCTTCCCACCAGATGGAAGCCTTTCCGTTCAGATTGAAAGTGGCTACTCGGGCCTTCAAGTTCTCTGAAAAATCATGGACTCGAAAATATTTCTTCAGTCCAAGTAGCCAGGCCTCGGCTTCCTCTCCCTTCTTTATCTCACCGTCGAAGGAGGGAGGTTTGGCCTTCCTGAATTCTTCAAATTTATGACTCTTGGAAGTCTTTTTCTTTTTCTATTTTCTACGAGAATAGGAACTGGTCCTGCTGCTGGAAGAACCTTTTGAATCACTAGCTTCCTTCTCAGTGGAATCATCTGACACTGGTCCTTTACCTTTGGGGTGGACCTTTCTGGATGTGCTTCTCTCAGTGTGGCCACTGACATGACCATGATTCTGCATCTCAGGTTCATGCTGCATTTGTCGTTGTAGGTCGGATAAGCTTTGCAGTAGAACTGCATTAATTTCGGTTTTCTTTTCTTGTTCTTTCATCATCTTTTCATTATCGGCCTTGCAGCTTTGCAATTCGGCCATGAGACTCCTCACAGTCTCAGCTAGGTCTGGAGGGGTTCCTATTGCTCTTCTTTCGTCCGACTCTTCGTCTCTGTTGTGGGAGATTTCTCCCACCTCTTGGTGAGTCACCATACTTTGCGTCTGTAATTCCCGCGGTTGATCGTCTGCTTGAGTGTTATCCACAATTTTGGTCATTGTGATGAGGTCATGATGATGTTATGATGATAGAAAATCAAACTCCTCACTAAAGAACTCCTTCCTGAAAAGGGTTGCTCTTATCTATTTCCAGAAATCATGTTTTGAAGATAGTTCGCAGGCTGCATATATACTCTCCTGCGAGAATGATACATTCCCGCATGCTGCATTCAACTAGGGTGCGAACTTCTCGCACTATAATCATTGCCAGGGTGCGAACATCTTTTTACAAAGGAAAAAGTTAAGATTCTCGAGCCTTATAGAAGGGAATATTCTAGAAGGATTAGTTGGTATTCGAATGGTTGTTCAGAATCTGGCATTCCAGATTTATTGGGATCATTCTTATCCTAGCAACTAACCTATTCTCTCTTATAAATTGATGAGAATACGCATGGAAAGGGTTAACAAGAAGTTGGCAAGCCTGAGAGATCTATTGGAGAATTGGTACAAGATTGTATGGAGAATTGATGCTGCAGCAGATAGAGACAACAACAAGGTCATCATAAGTGGTTGATTTTCTTCATGCATGAGCAAGTGTGTGTGTCAGAACTAGAAGCCATTGAAAGGAGATCTACGCCATCAAGGCTCAGGTTGTATATTTCTCTTTCAGTTAATTCAATACATGAATATGTCCCTTTCCCATAATGATGATGTCATCTTATTACATGATTCCTTGATCACATGTATAGACTAGGTATTGAATATATTAATCTGCTTGTA
>ML799275.1:143541-161801 GCA_009831015.1 Picea engelmannii
GTATGTCCACTATCCATTTCTCTTAGTTCATTCAATAGTCTAGATCTAGGGAAAGAGTAGTATTCTGTCTTGTTTTGTTCTAGATCCAGGTGGATCTAGGGAGATTGGTCTGTGTCCGCACTCACGAATTTATCCTGAAACATTGAGTGAAAAGAAAAACGTTGGTTATTAGTCAAGAGTTAAATTCATTTTTATAATTTGCGCATAAATTCATAACTCTTTCACATGCATACACAGTCGAGTTCTCATTTTCCAAGTCTTTAATCCTCGACAAGAGGGTTAAGTCAGGGGGTTACTCCTCATAGGAGTGCTTTGAACGGATCCTATGCGTGACTCGTGCATGAGCCCAATCAGGCCGAGTGTTGTAACCATGCTTTGATACCACTTTGTAACATGCCCACTACCAAAAATCAAACTTTTTGGTTGATTTCTCAATAATGAGAAATCCCCGAAGCTTGTAGCAGCAAAAATGCCAATCCCCGATCCACGGTCTTTCATTTACCTACCCGGCTCTCTACACATAACTAGGGTCTTTCCCTAATAATAATTTTGAGTTTTCAGGGTTTCGTCCCTTCTTTGGTCGAGGGTTCCCATGCTCTCGATTCCCCTATCTCCAACGAGCTCTATGCCCGGCCTTAGCCCCTCCTGGCTATGTCATGGTCCACCCAACCATGCTCATGGGACCGCAGCCTTATAACTCTCCTTTCGTCGGGGTTTCGGGCTTTCTAACGCCAAAATGCATATGCCCTTTGGATCCGCAATCCTCCGATTCCCGATGCACCCCAACTCCCACTAGTCCCCTAGGGATAATCCTTTGGGTCCATACGACCTCACTCTATATGACCGCAAACATACCTCTGCATCGAGGTTTCATACTTTCTCATGTCCAAATGCACACATCCTCAGGATTCACGATCCCCCAAATCCCGATGCACCTTTCATGCATTAGCTCTCCTAGATAGGCCATGGTCCACATGTCCACTATCCCCGTGACCGCAGTCTCATCCCTTGTCGAGGCTACGGGGTTTTCAATACCAAAATGCATTGACCCATGGGATTCCCGATCCATTGACTCCCAGCTTCCCGTTACGCTGATAGTCGGGTCCCACTCATCGGGGTTTCGAGCTTCGCGATTCCAAAATACACAAACAAATTGTCACCAGGATTCCAGATATCCCGATGACCCAAAACGTCGATCATCAACTTCATGTCGGGACTTTCCACGACAGCGCCGATGGCTGCCACACGTCCTCTTCTGCTGGACGGTTCCGATTTCTCCGGGATTTCGAGACTTGTGGTGTCTCAATTCTCACGGTCTCAGGAACTCCAATTTCTCAACGCCGAATATCCCGACTCTCTACGGATTTCTAACACATGTCTTCCCAAACGGACGACTCAGATTTTACCGGGGTTTTTACTTCGGACTTCCCCGATCTCTTGTCCACGGGAATGTCAATATCCCGACTCCCACTAGTAAGCCTCAATCTCCGCCACATGGACGGTCCAGATCCTCCTGGCGTTTCGAGACTTGAAGTGTCTCGATTTTCTTGTCCTCGAGAATCCCGATATGCCGATGGATGGAATCCCGATGGTAACCCTCGTGCAGCTCCTGTCCGATCTGACGGTTGACGGATAAATGGGCCAAAATCTAATGGCCTAGATCCATTCTTCCTACGTACACTCCAGAGACTAAACTCTGAGAGTCTTAACCCGATCCAACGGCTAATGGATTTTCTGAATGAGATCCAATGGTTCCGATTGCCCCACCTTGTGCATTCTTCCACTACTTCGTGGATGTGGAAAGATCAATGGTTCGGTTGTTCTCCTGGGCCTTAGGATCTACGATCCCGATTTCCTCACTATTCATGAAGATAGAGAGAAAAAGGGGCAAGGCATGTAACGCCCTTGTTACTTTCGTCAAGCTAACGATCATGAATGCCTATGGGTCATATGACAAGATCTCGTTCGTCAATTTGTTATTTATCCCTACACTGCTATCTCGGAACCTTAAGAGGGTCATTCCTCCTCATACAAGGTTATTAAGACTTGCCCATTCAAGTCCCTTTTTCCAGGTTCTTGGTAAACCTTTCCAAGGAGAGGATCTCTGTAAAGAGATCTATACCGAGGCGTTCCCGGAGACAGATAAGGGTAGACAACTTTTCGAGAATGGGCTGGAAGCCTGCTTAGTTCAACCTAGGCATGATTAGATTCACTTTATCGACGTAAGTCATGCATGGCTTCCTCTATTACAAGCATATGACCATTAATTATTATCAAAACACTGCACAGATATTCTTACACTAAAATCGTTCACAATTTCACAGTTCTATGAGTATATATATATATATCAGTATATGAATTTCAGGACGCAATACATAAAATACTTATCAGAAATAACACCAGAAGTGGGTGCAACTGCTGAGAGGGGTGCTCGTTTCCACCCAACCGTAGGCGTAGCGACTCCCGACGGATTTACCACTAGCCACCCCCGAGATGAGACCACTATATTGTTGAGACTGCGTCTCTCTGTCTACCAGTAACCAGGAGCGAAGGTTGCAATCCTTCCTCTCTGCTATCACTCACTCGGTGTAATGCCCGAGTTCCCCTCGCATCTCCCTCCCCAAATCGCTTCTGCCATATGCCTTATCCTCTTGCGAGGTTGCGTGTGGCACGATTACCCTCGTGTCGATCAGGCTTGACGGCTCTACAGACGGTCGGTTCACCATCCCATCCCTCATCAAGCCGTCTTCCTACCAGTCTGCGAGACATTAAATTTGGGGCCAGCAAGCCTCTTTTGGTTCTCCAGGCTAGTGGAGTCCAAATACGGTATAAATACTTGGTGGAAGTTAACGCCACCTTTTCAGGTGCCTTCCACCGCCATCGTGGTCTCTTTTCTGCACATCCCCTCTCAGCAGTCCTGCAATAAATTCAAAATGTTATTCGCATTCATTGACCTCTTCCTAAAGGTCCATTTACATCACATATTCATACTTATGAGTTTGCCATAGTCCTTGGCCAGTCCAGTTATATTTACAAACTGGGGGAAACAGGGTGTTACAATCACATGTTCAAATCCAATCAAGTCCCTTGGGGTTACCAATTGGTAGTTGAGTTTCCCTCCATCGGTTATTCAAGGGAAGAAGGGAATTTCACAAGGTTTGTTTTGGGTGCGGGGGGGAATATATAGTGTGGATTAATGATTGTAACACAATGAAATATTTGAAGTTTAATAACCCACTTGGAATTCATTGGATTAGGTGATGCTCACATGGGTGAAGAGGTGGGATTGAAATTAGAGAATTGAATCACATAGCATTTGTTTTTGGGTGGGGGGAGGGGGGAGTATATAGTGTGGCTTAAGTATTGTAACACTATGAAATATTTGAAGTTGAATAATCCACTTGGAATTTATTGGATTAGGTGATACTCACAAGGGTGAAGAGGTGGGATTGAAATTAGAGAATTGAATCACATAGCATCAATCACAACCTCTAAGAAGCGATATTGAAACTATAGAAATGAGTCACATAGAATAAATCATCACCTCCATATCTTACACCTAGTAACATTGAATTATTGGCATTACTACATTTTGGGTCAAATTACCACATCAAATAATTTAACATTGCATTAATGCTGAAAACATCGAAATCACCCCTTTTCATAAATATTGTTTTTGCAACGTATTGAGAATTAATGTTGTTATAAATCCATTGATAGATCGATGTTTGTAACATCCATATATCTATTTTTTCTTGTAGAACACAATTTAAGAACTAAATTTTATACAAATAAATTAATAATTTGAACTTCAAAATTTTGACAGTTTTTCTATGATTTCTTTTTGTTTTTAAGTGCATCATCATAAAGGGTTTGTCGACGGATTTCTAATGGTGGATCATGTGCCTCAACTGGATTTGGTATGGAAAATTTGCAACCTTAGGAAGAATCAAGTTGGAGGACAATGAATAAATCCAATCCTTGATTCAATATTTTTTACAAATACTTTACATGCAAACTACATTGCCTTGGCTCAAGCATTTTTTACAAACACTTTGTATGAAAAATTCATGCCTTTGGCAGATGAATTTTTACAAACACCACATGAAAACTAAATGCCTTTGGTACAGATTTTTTTATAAATGCTTTGCATGAAAGATTTGTTGGTTAAATACCTAGAAGAGATTTCATGAACTCGTTAATGGTAAAATCCACCAAAGTCTGCCCAAATGGGTTGGATTCATTGATGAGGAGCGAGGAGTTTTTCACCAGTGGGAAAGTTTTAATTCACATGAAGGTTTTCCCTAAAGCCATATAATCACCTTGAGGTAGTGGGGAAACATGTGGTTACGCCCAAAGAGATTATATTAAATGATATTGTGATTCATGCACACATAAATGGATTAAAGTGCACCCCCATTTCCTTCAATTAAAAAAAAGACAAAAACAAAGGTTATCCCAATTGGTTGAACCATCCACCCAAGGCATGTTTCCATGATGAGACCATAGGTCAAGGGTTAAAATCCAATCGAATCCTTTGGGGTTACCAACCACTATTGTTGTTGGTGATTGATCCTCCCACCATTATGATATTCTAGGGAAGAGGGAGGGGATCTCATTAGGCTTTCCTTGGGAAAAAAAAATCCAACAAAGTAATAAAAAATATTTACCTATTAAGTGTGGCTTTAGGTTGCCAAAAACTCACCTAAAAACCCTCTAAAAAATTTCCATTTTCATTTCACAAGACTAGATAAAATGAAAAGGAGAAAAAAAGGTACCCTTAAGGCCATGATAACCCTCTTGAAACCCTTAAAAGTATGTAGACAATAGGGTCAGGGAAGCCCCAACATTGCAACAAAAACACTATGAAATTGGGTTAGATGTTTACTTCAAGAAGAACAATTTTGTGGCTTCAATACAACACCATTTTTATATATGAATGAGCCTATAAATCTAGCAAAAATCACACCCATAACATGTAATAAACCAAAAATAAATCCCTCAAAATAAACTCTTCAAGAAACCCAAAAAAATATCTAGAAAAAGAAGTCGAAAAATGCAAGAGAAAACAAGGAATGAATCTTACTAATGATATATAATTGCCTTTGCCTCCTTTGCAAAATGTGACAAAAAATTAAATCTGCATGAAACATAATGAAATTAAAAAGGCAATGCACATATGATGCAAAAACTAAACAAATGTGACACAAAAATGACACAAGGTTTGACTCCCCCAAATGCATCATATTTTGCATCATACAACAACAACAACAACAACAACAACAAAGGGAAGCAATAAAAATTTCGACATTGAGGCCTTGTATTGTAGTAGTGTGTTGAAGGTTATCAAGATGAAATTCTAAAAAATTGAAGCTCTATTATTTATTCCCCATATTCACAACATTTTTAACTTAGTAGTCAAGCAAAAATTTCTTAGGTTGTGGACATAACGCCTTATTATTCCTATTTTTTAGAGAGATGACAAAAAAAACTCTTCAAAATATAAGACTATTATGATCACCTCTTTTGGCTAAGTTGTATGGTTTAATAATGGAGAAGAAGATTATCTCATGGCTCAAAATTCAAAGTAAGAGAGCTAAGGGTAGGTTGATTTTCAAATTTCTCACTTGACTTTAGACAACCTAATCACGTTGAGGATTATAGCTAAAGAATGTTGAAACAACAAGGTTAATTTTCTCTTTTGTTTTTTCTACTCTTGAAATATTTTGACACGGTCCCTAGAAACAACCTCTGGAAGAAGACAAAATATGTTGGGGTACATTTTGGGTTAAGGGTTGTAGTAATAAAGTTGTACAAAAGGGTCATTTTCAAGTTTAGAAATGTAAATAGATGGTTGAAAGAAATCAATTGAAATATAGGAGTTAAGCAAGGTTGTTATTTGCCTCCAACAATTTTTGATATCTACATTGATAGGCTGGAGGATTTTCTAGAGGACGCACATCATGAAAGAACAAATTTAGAAGGATTAAATTTAGTATCATCCTTCTATACTTGAATGATGTTCTCCTTTTCCCTATGACCTTGAGAAACAATTTAAATTATCAAATATTTTCGCACTAACTATGGGATGTTATTAAATAGTAATAAAACAAAATTAATGATCATTAAGTCCAAGAAAATCGCCAACATTAATTTTGTTCACAATAATAGTAACATGGAAAAAGCTCATTTTTATAAGTATCTTGGAATTTATTTTCATCATAAACTAAATCATAACTATAATGTTGAAATCATAATTAATAGAGATTGGAAAGCGTATTCAAGTCTTGAGAACAATTATAAAATTGCAAATTTTTAGTTTTAGGAAAAAGAGAAGTTCCTCTTCAATACATTACATTTGTTGCCTTAATGATTTTATATCATTATGAGGTTTGAGGATGTAGCATTTCAAATCAACCAAACCTACAAGAGTTTTTTTTTTCCTTTCTTCTTTTTCCACAGAGTCTAAAAGTGTTTTATAATAAATAACCTTAAAATTAAAGGTAATATTATATCATATATGATCACCCTTTCAAAATTTGGTCTCCTTCCCATTGAGAGTAAGGTTTTGATTAGGAATTTAATGTACTATCATAAGATAATTAACATGAATAATTATAGGTTCTTGTCATTGCTTCTAACAATAATAAAAGTCACTCTAGGCTCCAAAAGGGGTTTGACTGGACATAATAGCCAAGATTGAACCCTTGGAAGGTATTGAATCAAATTATATATGAATTATAATATGTGATTATAATGATTGGTGTCAAGCCATGTGAGTTTAAATAAAAATACATTGCAATGTAACTATTATAATTATGTTTTCTATATATTCCTAGTATGGAACTTAAGGAAAAGGTATAACTAAAGAATGGCTAGGTATATAGTTGTTATTGTTGTTGTTGTGTGGATTACACATGCACACGACCAAGGCATTATATGGTGGGCCCCATATGTACAAGTTTCCCACACCAATACCATGAGGGTCACTCCCATGGGATTTGAACATGGGTGGATGGGGACTAAACCTCACACCGTACCACATATGCTACCCCATGAGGTGCACTGTTGTAAATATATTTTCTATGATTATGTGGAAGAGCTACCACATATTTGTGTAATTCAACTTTTTCTATTTCATGTTATAATGAAGAATTGTGCATTAAATGTGTGTGAATTTATTTAAGAATGAACATGTGTATGTGTTTCCCATGATTTCAATTAGAATTGTTTGGATTATTTGCTACATTTTTAATACTGCACTTAAGCATGGATTTTTTATGTATTGCTCTTCTTTTGGGAAGCCACATTTATTTTCAAATGATGAATTTTTTTTTTTGTAAATAAAAAAAAAAGGGGGGTTTATTGCCTCAAAATTATGTAGTAAACATACATAACTAAGCTGCGTCTGGCTCGGTTTGCCACCTATTTTGCCAGACAAGTGGAAACTAGAACATGTGGCGACCTGTTGTTCTATTTGGTTCATGGAAAAAAACCGCCACATATTCTACCAAACAAATGGAAACCACATATTGTTCAAAAAAATTGAACAATAAGAATTTTTTTGGTTAATTTCCATTGAAACAATTAGTAGTAAGTGATGAAGACTTACAATTATTCACACACTAGATACAAAAATACAAAGATAGAGTTACAACTCTTCAAGAATTCTCTACGTACATACTTCATTACCAAATATAGGTATTTATGTACAACGATGAGAGATGTGGAACTCTATCAAGAAAGTTCTGGATATGTCTTTGGAACTCTGTCAAGAAGTCTCAAGAACTTAGATATGAACTGTTAGAAATTTTGGCAATTTGTTTCAGCTAGTTTGTCTTCACCTACTTCATTTAATGAGTGGGAGCAGGAGTAATTAATGTTTCAACACTCCCCCTTAATTATGACTGCTAACAATACTGACACTAACCATCAATGCCTCTATGGAATTACAAAAATTCATAACATAATGGCCTGCTTGTCTAAGTATCAACTAGGCTTACAACTTTTGATACCTACTTCGATTACATCATCTACATGTGTTTCTACACAATGGGGTCCACTTTCTTCACTATGTTCATGCTCTCCAATTCATACAGAATCAATATTCTTTAGCAATGGTCTTTTTCTTTAGCATAATCTTCCAAAAGCTTCAACTTCTTATGTTACAACATAAATTTTGTCAGTAATTGGAATGTTGATGTTGATTGACGTTCCTCCCCCTTTCACTTTATTCTATCTCAAAAATATTAGACTTGGTTGTTGTTGCAACTTGAGAAGAATGCTCTCATACAAGCCTTGAAAGATAATGTTGTTGCATCATTCTTCTTATTTCATCTACACCAATTTGAAAGACAAGATAGACTAAGCTATAGCTAAAATACACAAGCAATAGTAGCTACAACTAAAAAACACCAATATGATGACGGGAGAAGAAAATTTCTAATGGCTACAACCTTAATCATTTCATGGGTTTTCCATGGGGTTACCCTCAACCAATTCACTATATCCTTAGCTAACTCTTAACCTTACATCCTCAATGGTTTTCATCAATGTGCCCTTAACAATTTCAATACTTAAATGGTTTTTAGATGACCACTAATCTCATGATGGAGAAACCGATTTACAATGCATATACTCATTTGAGATTTCTTCAAGCTTTCTTCACTTTGAGCTTATGCGTCTTCATCTTGTGTACCTTCATTATTGTTGGATCATTTTACTTCTACAAACAATTGATAATTGATTTCCATATAAAAAGAAATTCATCTACCGAGATACATGGGTTCCAACCGTTGTACTCGCCAGTTCTCTAGGAATCCCTTTTGCATACATGGTTCATCAATACATTAGACTCCTTTAGTCATAACTTGGTCCCAACTTACTCACTCTCTAAGATTTCTCTATCTCATATTCCCCCCTTAATCCAATATCCAACTTCTCTGACTCACCATCAAGTTTAGATACAAGTACAATTCCTCGTACCTACCTAGTGGTCAATTCCACAACTTGATTCAACTTCACTAATTTTCCATCAAAATTAGATTCGAGTACACCTACTAGTATCATATCTACCTAGTGGTCAATTCCACAACTTGATGATGCATATACTCTTATACATAAGAGGGATACATGCTCCATTATTACATGTGCTACAACACTAATACAATTAGGCCTCACTCAACATGGCTTAATACAACCCACCTATGGCAAAACTTTACATCACAAACTTCCGGAATGTATGGTATAAACGATCATACACCTCCTACAACACATACACATCATGTCAACATTGTATACTAGTTACAACACACATTCTTTAATAAATGCCCAATTTATAAACCCATTCTTTGCTAAATGCCCAAATAAGGTGAATAACAACTACTGCTGATTTTTCTCACAACTTACAAATTGACCTTGTCTTTTTTTTTTTTTACAGAAACAAACTCTCCACTCTCCACTTCAATTTGAGTAAACTTGGACTTTTACCCTTTCTTTTTAATTAATTGTCCCTTCTTGAAATAAATTTATGACACAAAATGAAAGTGCTCTCTTCTTTTTTTATTTTTCTTTTAAATGAAAATAAGTCAACTATTTTTACCCTTTTTAAAATTAATTATCCCTTCTTGAAATAAAGTTATGACACAAAATGAAAATACTCTCTTTCTCTTTTCAATCTGAGAATGGGAGACCAAGTCTTGCAAAAAAAAACCATCAACCCTAAATACAATGTAGGGCACATTTCGTCCTCTAATATTAGCATATCCTCATCCTCCACCTAGAGTGCCCTATGTATCCTCAACCATTAAAGAAAATAAAAATACCTAAAAATAGACTCGGACAAGTATCAAACCTAGGCCTTTCTAGTACGAAAGACTATCGTTCGAGCACTCTCATGTGGTGACCACCACAAATACAAATTTTTCAAACCTCAATCAATAATAGTTTTAACTATGGCGTCCCAATCTTATTGCAGCATTGAACAAAGGGCTTCGAGGGTTTGAGTCCCCCTTTTTCGACCTCAGCAATGTCCCAGACAAAAATCGTGTGGCTGCGGGGTTTGAACCTCTTCCTTACACAGTGATAGAGATCTCTTTTTATATCAAATCATCTCTTCTTGTGGAGTTCGTCAAACGCTTGAGAGTTCATTCGCTCAAAGGGTGGCTTCCCTCACACAGTGACAACTTCTGCTCCAATAAAAAGGTGAAGGCGATGCTTTTCCAGTCACTCTGCTAGGCATTGTGGGTGACTCCTCTTAGGATACTGGGCCCTCCTATGAGGGAGTTAGCCCACTCCTGAGCTCTGATGCCAAAATGAAGACTTACAGTTAGTCACCACCAGATACAAGAATACAAGAATACAAATAAATGATTTTATATTTAGAATTTTAAAATAAAGTTATATTTAAAGATTTAATAATTATTTTGATTAAAAGCATAAATAGAAATAAGTTATAGGCGTTGAATAGATAATTATACTATTAAAAAAAAGTCAAATCAAAATTTAAAGAAAAAATGTGGTGCGATAAAGAGTTAGAGGAAAAAAGAAAATTAAGGCATTATAAAGATGTAATCAACCATAATCTAGAAGATCAAAACTATGTTTTGCCAAGTGTAAAGAAAAAACTAAGCATTGCTAAGATAAGAACAAATTCTCACTAGCTCCATAGTGAAAGTGGGCGTTGGTCAATTCCTAAAACGCCATGGGATGAAAGAGTGTGTTACCTTTGTGACACTAAGAAGGTTGAAGATGAAAAGCACTTTCTCTTAGATTGTCCAGCCTATACCCATATTAAAAGATTCTCTTAATGTTTTTCGAGCACAGAAACAAAATTCTAAAGAATCACAAGTAATCGTTTACTGACCAATTTCGTCTTAGTGGACATTGATAACCATCATCATCATCAATGAAATTATATTTAGAAATTGAATAAGAAACTTATAAAAATATAAAAATTAATAATTGTAAAAAATTGAAGTCATATTTTAAAAAAATAATAATAAAATCATATACATAAATCTATTTTTTAATGATTAAAAACATAAATTTAATCAAGTAAATTATAAATGGTCATTAGCTATTGAACTATGTTAAATTTTAATCAAATTTAATTTTAATTTCCCCTGTTAATTTATACATAATTATGTATTTAATAGTTAAATTATTGATAATTAATATAAATTTTACATGTTGAGAAAATCTTCTATTGCTTATTAAGATAACATGGAAGATGATCTTATGGTAAGTACGGTACCCATATTATGCAGATCTACCACATGTCTTCTTCTTCAAGGTATCGATCTTTTGCAGATCAATTGAGAGTCTTCTTGTTCACGTAATAATTCTACAGGCTAACATTATCTCTATACCTTACATTTTGGAGCAACTGCAAGCTAGGGTTAGGCAGTCGTGGCCATAGCAGTGGACAACATGAGAACCAAAGGGGGGGGGTAATGGAACTCCCTCATACAAGCAGTTAGTGGTGGATAGGGGGAAAGGGCCAAGAGGCATAGGTTTCAAGGCACCAATGACAAGAACCTCGGAATCAGACCCAGAAAAGAGTCAGGAAAGGAACTGGGGAAAAAATGATTGCATGGAGGAAGAAGATGGAGAAACTTAGAATGTTGCGCAAGAAATAGTGAGACCCAATGGGGAAGAAGGGCGCAACCTGTGTAAACCTAAAAAAAACAATGATACTCAAGGTAATCCTGGAGGACCCGCAAATGCAACTCTACATGGACCAAATGAAGACGCATGCTCTAATCTGCAAGTTTATGTGTGTGTGGCCCACAGAAAGAATGTTGCGCAACTGGATTAAATATCATTGGAAGCCAAGTGGAGAAGTGGAGCTCCACCTGGGCTCGAAAGGTTTTTTCACAGTGGTATTCATGAACCTGGAATACTGGGATAGGGTCTTGGAGGGGGGGGGCATACTTCCATGCCTCAACAGGACTGTATATGAGGCCCTGGAAGGAAAACTTCTCCCCCAAAAAAGAGACTTTCAAAAATGTACCTGTCTGGCTGAGATTTTACTCCATGTCGTTAGATTACTGGCTACCCTCTACCTTTGAAGAAATAGGGAACAAACTGAGAAAATATGTGAAGACTTCAGAAGCCACCCTAAAAGGGAGATAGACAACAATCTGCATAGAGATGGATGTATCGAGAGCTCTCCCAGAAGCCATAATTCTAGAATTTAGGGTTGAGGAATGGATACAAAACATAGACTACGCGCAGATCCCCTTCAGATGTAGAATATGTCATGAACATGGACACCTAATCAGAGAATGTCCTCTCAATAAAAAACAAGAAGCGGAAAGCACCAAACCACAACAAGCTGAGGATGGGTTTATAAAGCCGAACCATAGAAACAAAGCTAACAAGAAACCAAGTAAAACCCCAACAGGGAGCAACCCAGAGACCAGGAATAGAACAAAAGAACGGGACAAAACCAACAAAGGGGAAGAAGGAGGAAAGGAATCGACAAAAGCTCAAGAAGCCAGAGAACAAGCAACAAATGATCCCACAGATAGCCCAAGTAACAAGAAGGAATAGGGGGGTAGTGCAACTCTTATGGACGGAGGAACCAGAGATGCCAACACCCCCATGCAAGAAGCAGATGGAGATGCGGACATGACCCCAAGTGAAGTAGGCACGGAGGACCCTGATCTTAGAGACCTTGTGGAAAGGGAAGGGATAGAATTCCCAAACATATTGGAACAATGGAAGAGGCAGGGAGTAGAAAACGTACCAATGGAGAAACTAGACCGCATCCAATACCTGTTCCTCTTAAGGGAGGAAGCCAAATCCAGAGGGCTCAAGCGCACACATGGGGAGATAGCACACCTAGGAATCAAAGCTGACAAGGGACAATCACAGCTCTCACCCAAGCAAACGAGAAGGAAAAAAGGAAAGAAATCAAATAGTGTAGCACTACAGGAGCTCAAAGAGCTACTGATAAACTCAGGTAAGATCAAGAAGCTCTTCCCCAACTCCCCCCCACAGGTTTAAATGAAGAATATAACATGGAATATAAGAGCCTAAACAACTCGCGAAAGCAGAGAATCCTCAAAAGTAGACTAAGGAAGGAACAACCAGACCTCTGTTTCATCCAGGAGACAAAATGCACTACTGACAAAATGGAAACGATTAGCAAAAAACAATGGAGCAAGTACAAGATGGTGGCGGTTGAAGGACAACAGATGGCAGGAGTTATTCTCACCTTGTGGAACCCACAAGTGATGAGATTAATAGCATTCGAAGCTACCAGGCACACACTTTCAGTTAGCATGCAAATCATTGGAAATACGGAGGTGATTCTGTGCACCAATGTGTATGGACCCCAGATGCTAGAGGAAAAGAGAAGAATGATTCTAAAACTAGAATACCTAAAAACTCGATCCAACAACCTCCAATGGATCTTGGCAGGGGACTTCAACATCATCACGTCACTTGCAGACAAAAAAGGAGGTACTAGAAGATTGGATAGAGATGTAGGATATTTCTCAATGTTCATAGACACAGCGGAGATGGTGGACACCAAAACTAACAATGGACAGTCCACCTAGAACAATAAATAGATGAATAAACATCAGGTAGTGACAAGACTAGATAGATTCTTGGTGTCGGAGTCTATCACTCTGCAGGGGTTAACCTTAGACTGTAGCATCCTCCCCTAGGGAGGGTCTGATCACTGGCTAATCCAACTGGAAGCAGACTTCCAAACAACATCGAAGAATAGACCTTTCATATTTGAGAAATTTTGGATCGAACACCCCACTTTCAAGGAGAATATCAAACAGTGATGGTGGGAGGAACAACCAGAGCAAGGGACAAGGATGTTCAAACTCTATAAGAAACTAAAGAACATCAAATATAAGTTGAAGGAGTGGAACAAGGAAATCTTTGGAAATATAAACCAAGAGAAAAAAAATATTGAAGACAAAATGAGAAAACTCCAGGAAATAAGAATAGTCGAGGGCTACACAGAGGATCGAAAAAAGGAAGAGATCCACATGACCTAGGAATGGGAAGCTAGATGCCAGTAGGAAGAAACTCTTTGGAGATAAAAGTCCCGAATCAGATGGCTAAGGGAAGGTGAGCAGAACACCAAGTTTTTTCATAGAGAAACCATTGCCAGAAGAACCCACAATAAAATACTGAAAATTAAGGATCATGATGGGATCGAGAGAGAATCGCACAAGGAGATTGAAAATAATCTGCTAAATCACTTCCATGGGATAGCCCAGGAACCCAACAAAGACAGAACGGAGGCCATCCATAGGATAACTCATCACATCCCTTGTCTAGTCACTGAGGAACAAAATAACAACTTAAACAAACCCATTGCTATGGAGGAAATTGACCAATTTATCCAGGAGATGCCCAATGGGAAAGCCCCAGGCCCAGATGGTTTCACAGTGGAATTTTTCAAATCATGTTGGGAAGTGGTCAAACATGACATTTATAGGGTAGTGGAGGACTTCGGATGGACAACCTCCATTCTCAAAGAGATAAATGCTACAATGATTACTCTAATCCCCAAAGAAAATGAAGCCAATATCCCTGACTGATATAGACCCATAGCTCTATGCAATGTGGTTTACAAGATAATCTCCAAAGTCATAGCCAATAGATTGAAACCCCTCCCACCCACACTGATTTCACAATAACATGCAGGTTTCATGTAAGGAAGACAAATCATGGACAACATCATCCATGCCCACAAACTAATCCACACCCTGAAAATTCAGAGGAGAGGGGGAATGATAATACAATTGGACCTAGCAAAATCTTCTGAAAAAATTAGCTGGCACTACATGGTCAAGACTCTAGAAGCCTTTGGTTTCATCCAACACTGGATCAACTGGATTGTCAGTCTAGTGTCCACGACAATTTTCTTACTCCTAATAAATGGAGCCCCAGCTAAACCTTTATGTCCTATGAGAGGCATATGACAAGAAGACTCGCTTTCCCCCTTCCTTTTCATTCTAATGATGGAAGGTCTCAGTCGAATAATAAAAAGCACAACAACAACATGAGAAATAGCAGGCATCAAACCCTTCGAAAACTTCCCTACTTCCACACACCAAAAGTTTGTTGATGACACCTTACTCCATGGCACACCCACAGTCAAGGAAGAAAAATCCTATAAAAGAATCTTTAAAGAGTTTGGGGAAGCCTCAGGGGCAGAGATCAACCACTCCAAATCTATGATCTACTTCTTCAACACCAACTCAGCAATCCAAAGAAACATGGCCAATATTTTGGGTTTTGAACGAAAAACACTCCCAACCAAGTACTTGGGCATTCCCCTGACAGACAGAGCATACAAAATGTTAACATGGGAGGGAGTGATGAACAAGTTACAGGAGTGGGTGAAAAACTGGACGTACATATCCCTCAATCTAGTAGGGAGACTCATATTGACCAAGTTAGTTTTGCAAGCAATTCCAACCTATATGATTTTTGTATTTCTAGCCCCCAAAGGAATACTACAAAAAATAAGAATCATCCAAATGGACTTCCTATGGCGCATAGCAAAAACAAAGAAAAAATGGGCTCTGGTGGCTTGAGAGAAGGTCTGCAAACCAAAAGTCAAAGGTGGCCTAGGGCTACAAGACCCACAAGTAACCAACGACGCATACAGGGTGAAACTCTGATGGAAATGGGTCAAAGAAACTTCTACACCATGGGTAAACCTCTAGAAGGCCAAGTATGCCCCAGACATAAATGACCGGGACCAAATCCACTTTAGGGGCACCAGGGAGGGATCAACCATCTGGAATCTAGCTTGGCGCAAAAAAACCTGGATCTAGACACACAACTTTTGGGAAGTGAGGAATGGAAAAACAACCAGATTCTGGGAGGATGCTTGGCAACAGAAACCCATAATGGAAAATCCAGATAGGGAGGAACTCCAACAGGACATGACCGCGCAAGGAAAAACCAGAGTCTACCATTACTGGAAACCGAAAACAGATGGCAACAGATGGAGAAGCTAGGACAATCTTAGTTTGCAAAATAGAGAACAAACTGCAACAAGCATGAAAGAGGTGGAGGAACTGGGGAAAAGGAAAATTACAGTCTTGGAAGAAGAGGACCAATTGAGATGAGGAAAAAAATATGGCGGGGAATTCAACTTGAAATAAGTCTGACATTACATCATGGACCAGGACCAAGAAGATCCAGTGCAACAATGGGATAAGCTTTAGAATATCCCCCAATGGACAAAAATTAAAATTTTCAAATGGTTAGTACTTCATAACCAAATCCTAACTTGGGAAAACCTAAGGAAAAGGGGATTTATCGACCCATCACAATGCCACCTCTGTTAAGCTAAGGAAGAAATAATGAATCATATCCTCGACGAATGCAACTACACAGTAGAGACCTAGGACTGGGCGACAGGTATCTTTCGATAGTCCAATAGGATCCGAGGTAACATCTTCACAACCATCAATAACTGGAATGAGAATTACAGTGAAAATGAAGAGTTGAACCTCTATTGGACTCTCATTTCGGGGATGATCATATGGGAAATATGGAAAGAAAGGAGCTGACACATCTTCAGGAACGAAATCTAGTCATAAGGGAAACTCAAGGAAACAATAATATCCCTGATAAGAGAAACGATGCAGAGCCGCAACTGCCAGACGAGAAGAGCGCAACTTGCAGGCCAGGACTCTCGAATCCTAGGTGTTTTTCGCCTGAAAGACGGGTGCAACCAAACTCAAGTAAGGCGGCCACCGCAACTCCAAATAGGTGAGCACAACTGGAATCCCCCTCCAGCAGGGTCCCTCAAGTTGAATTTCGATGGGGCGTCAAAAGGAAAACCAGGAATGGGAGGAGTAATCAGGGATAGTGATGGAAACATAATCCAGCTGTACACTGGAAGTATTGGAAACTCAACCAATAGCATCGTGGAATTCAAAGCCCTGGAGACTGGTCTTGAGATCCTAAGCCATGAAAGGATGACAAACACCATCATGGAAGGTGGCTCCACGTTGGTTATCAACACAGTGAAGAGACTCCAAAATGGCACCAGAGTGGGAAAAATTCAGAGGCACTAGCGCTTAGCACACTCCCTGCAAAAAATCCAGGAGCATCTGCAGATGATGAATACAGTGGAGTTGCGCTAGGTACACAGGTCAGAAAATGGACTGACGGACATAATCACTAATGAGGAGGTTAGAAAGGAAGGACCAGAACTAGACACTACCTGGAGTAACATCCCAAATAGTCAGTTCAGAACAGACTGCATCCAACTTGCGACAAAAGACCGTGACGGTAGCCTAAGTATGGATGGCCACACCGAGGAAGGAGATGCAAGGCTAACTGGTGGGCATGAATGATCCAAGCAGAATCTGATTGCACATTACTTGATCACAAGTTACAATGCAGAATCAGACCACACAGCAGACGGGGGTATAACACCAAAGTCCTGTCAATAGGAGGAAGTACAGGGGTAGTTTGTGGGAAGGCAGAGAAGGTAATCATGTCACCAATGACGAAGGGAAAAAGGGGTTACCATGGACAAGTATGGATACACCTCACCCAAGTACAGGTACGGGGAGTAGCACAACTGTTTGTACAACGTGCAGGGGAAAGGGATGGTGCAAGGGTTACGGTAGGGTCATCATGAGCACACCTACCGAGATAGGGAATAACGACCAGAAGGTACACCGCTATGGGAAGACCATGATTGCTAGGATGAGCCCGCAGCTGGGGAAACCCTATAAGAGAAGAAGCACCAAGAACATATATAGATAGGAAAAGAGAAACTGCAGGAACTACCACATAAACTGGGCATGTGTAGATAGGAACAGGAGGAGACTCCAAGGAAAAAAATACCACAAACCATCAGAGATGGTTCGTATGAAGAAAACTCACAGTAAGAGAAGCCCCTAGGGTAAATAACCTCCGACAAGCCCTCGAAGGATTACAAGGATGGAACAAGCAGCCATAGAAGCCAAGGGAACCTTTCATACGTTGGTCAAACCAAAGGGAAAAGCGATCATCACCAGGTGGGAGAAAGAAATCAACACTAAACACAAGGGTAAAGCTTGGAAGGAACTAATTCAAGAAGCAAACTGGATAAGGGACCCAGGAGCCACACTGTAGTGTCCCCAAGGCTGAGCCCCGATGTAAACCATGCTCTGAAAGAGATTGTAAATATGTTCTATAGGCTGGTGAGCCAAGTTTTGTATAAGCTGTAGGCTTATGAGTTTTGTTAGGCTAGGGAGCCTAAGTGTTGAAGG
>ML799275.1:166544-179974 GCA_009831015.1 Picea engelmannii
TGTACTAGAAGCCCGTGTCTGTTTCCCAGTGGGATGTTGTGGCCACGCAGAGCTGAACTGCGCGTGGCTTACTGGCCAGTGTGAATTCGTGTTTAGCCTGTGCGTAACCTCTCTCCAGGAGAGGGAGGTGACTGTGGTTTGAATAAGCAGGTTTTCAGGCCTGCGAGCAACTCTTTCCAGGTGAAAGAGTTTGCTGGGAAGTGTTTTCTTCCAGAGAGTGTCCAGCACCAGCTACGGGCTCTAAGACTTCCTGATCCGACCTGTTGCCGAGACCCAGAAGGGGAGGTTAGCACCGATGGACTGTGCGTGTGAAGGTGTATACTCCCGGGTGGAACAGGCATGTGGGGAATGAGGGTCTAGTAGTAGTGGGCGTAAGATGGCGTCTTTGGGAAGAATCCTTCCAGATATTTCTATGTTGTCTTCCCTGTAACCTCAGCCTGAGTCTAGATTCCTTGACTTGGGGTGGAGCTCGGTCCCAGCTCGGGGGTGACCCACTGTTGAGTTGATGAACAGTGTGGTCTAAGGCTGGGAGGTTCGTGGAAGTCTGCACTCGGTTGGTGATTTCTACAGCTTTTAAAAGATAAGTATTCTGAATTATGTTTTGAACATGTTTTGGCTGTGTTGTATATATATTATCATGTTTTCCGCTGTGTGTAAATGAAGTGCTGCTGAATACTATGGAATGTTTAATTATAGTAGTAACAAGATATGCTTTACTCTGTAATTTACGTGTGTTTAATGATTAAATGCATGTGCTTATAATGATTTTACAAATTATGAAAAATTCCATGTATAGAATGGTAACTGAGAGGTTTGTAAACCTCGGTAGTGAAAAGGTACACTACACACACAACCCAGAGTAACCCTCTACCACAAAATGGTGGAGGAGGCGTGGAGAACAAAGATGTTATTAGGCAAGATGAGCTCTAAAAGGACAGTTTCTAGCTGGAAGGATAACAGGGACCACAAAAAACTGCTTACAGAGATCCTGAGTCGCATCAACAACCTGCAGGCTAGTACAAAACGACTAGCTAAAGACCAGAGGGAATAGAAGGAGAATATGGAGCGAATGGTAGCCCAATTCCACCTATACTTGTGCTACATCCATCACATGGACATCACGCCAGCAGATCGGAATGGAACCCCAACCTATATCAGAAAGACTCGCATGGTGAACGAGTCTTTGATACCCATCTTGGTGCGTAAGTTATGGAAGGTATTGGTGAACTCTGGAACTGCTTAGCCCCTCTCTTGTCACAGTGTGGTCCATCTCATGTATTGGTCCTCATAGTTTCCAACAGAGTAATATTGTTCCTTTACCACATCCACAAAAAAATACCAAGTGGGCTCAACCCCATATATTCTAGACTCCTCTGTGGAACTTTACTCCCAATAAGTTTCCCACCAATGTTTTACATGGGGGAGAGCTTTAAGGAGTGCAAAGGTGATCTTTTCCCTGTCGGAAAAAGTATGAACAGAGAAATAACCTTCTAATAGATTCAACCATTTGTCTAGGGCATCTGCATACATTTGACCTTCAAATACGGGAATATCAAAATTAACCTGTACCTTGAAAGGAGAGGTGCTTCCAAAGTGGTTGTTTGATGAAGATGCACCTGTTTCTATCGGCAGGCATTGAAGGATGTGGGAAAAAATCTCCATCATTTCGTCCCTCTGTCGCGTGAGAGCTTGCTCAAACAATATATTGATAGAATCATCTGCTCCATCATTTTTATTTCCTTCCAACGTGGAAGTTTTCTTGGGCATGTGAGAGCGATTGTCTTCAAGAGAGACAAGCTCGAGACCCAACTTGCTATACTCGAACCTCGTCGGGGACATGCACTGAAAAAAACGATCAAGAGAAGCCTGCTCTAATACCACTGATCTGGATTTTATGACCAGAACGAAATGAATATAGATTATTAAAAGATGCTTAGCACAGAATAACATAGATATAGTAAAATTGGTTTTCTATTCAATAAGGAAATAAGTTGAAACTGTAAAATGCAGTGGAAAAGAAGCTTGCTGGAATGGTGGTGGCTTATCTCCGAGAAGAGATGTGACGGATGTGCTCATTCACAAGAAGATGATTACAGTGAGGCTTTGAAGGCATTTTTACAACAAACATGAATTTCAAAAACCCTAGACATCCAAAAACCCTACCCTAGGAGATGAAGCGTCAAAAGTCATGTGGGCCCCCTTTGGGTAAGTTAGTACATCAAATTCTCGGGGTCGTAACTCTTGGATACGATCTTCGTTTTAGGCGCATGATGGTCCGTTGGAAAGGTGTCATCGATGAGATTCATTTTGGGGGCTCAATCAGAGCCTTAGGCTATTATTGACAAGCTCGATCCCGAAAAACCTTCATTCAGGCCCTCAAAATGGCCCCAGAAGTTAAAAACTGCTAAAAATAATAAATTGTCAAAATTGCCAGAAAATTATTTTGAGCGAGTTGTAAAAGGTGGGTGGCCACCGATATCCACATGGATCGTGATATCATTAACTTAACGTGCACATCCATCTCTTCTTTCATCTTTCATTGTCTAACTGTTTTGTGAAGTGGAATTTCTCTCATATTATTTAATTAAATCTTTCTTGTGTCTTTGGTTGCTTGCATGAATATCAAGGACAACTACTTCACATGCTAATGACTCATGCTAACCATGCAAAAAAATTAGTGCATGATCACTAGGGGCACCCCCTGTGACTGGAAAAGATCTAGTCTGAATAAAGGAGTAATGAGTAGTGACTATAGGCTAATTACTCACAATTGTTTACTAGGCTTTCCTAGAGCAGGTCTAAGATATAACACGGCTCAACTTTACATCTCCAGAAAAAAGAACAAAATTACATTGGTTGAAAAAATTGAATTTGTCCATTATCCATTTATTGACTCACTTTTTAAAAAATCACTCAAACCACTAACATAAAGCATCCACTATCAAAATTTTAAACATGAATCATTATGGTAAAGAAGCATTCTAACTTCCCAAAACAAATTGCAACAACTAATCCATAAAAAAATTAGCACAATGATCATCTCCACCCTCATCTCTACCCCGATCTCTGCTTTGTATAAATGAAATCTAGAACAACATTACAGTTCTTGAAAAAATTTAAATAGAAACAATAGGCATTTGTTTTTTGGAAAATATTTATTTATTTATACTCCTAAAACAGAGTTAATAGATTACAAAAAAACAAAAAAACATTTAGCCAACTTATAGATAAAATTGAAAGTTTTTACAATTCAAATTAAATTTGTTAAAAATAGAAAGTTTTTATAAGCCTAGTTAATCATTATCTTTCTAATTTAATTGGTGCAACCACCAATGTTTAATTTGGTAGATACACATTTCATTTAATCTATTGTTGTTGGTTGTGTGATTGCCACCCTTTTGTATGGGATTGAATAATTGACTATTAAGTTCGTTTTTTAGATATAGAAAGGAGAAACTCAATTAATTCCCTACAAAAATCCCACGAGAAAAATGAAACGATACCATTTTGTAGTTCTGTAATATGGAAAATGTGCTAATCAACTTATTGCAAAAATTCCACTGTAAACATTCTAACTTCCCACGAGAGAGATTAAAACTTCTTGGAAGTTAATAAACTATATTGAAACTAATAATTTACTAAATTCAATACAATGATTATTGATTAACATGATATCCAAATATTGTTGAGCCATCTTTATAGCATGCATATATAAAAAGCAATATTAAAAATTAGAAATTGTAGAACATACATGAAAGTGATGTACAAATCCATAAAAGGTTATAAAAAAAATCATCATAGGAAAAACATAAAGGAGTGATGTACAAAGAAATAAAGGAGTGATGTACAAAGATGAGGGTGATTTACAAGCCCCATAAAAAACATAAAAAGGATAAATACTTGAAAAAAATAATACTAAGCGATGTACAAATCTGGGAAAGATATAAAAATGTTATAAAGGAGAAATATTATATTATTTTTCTTTGTCTAGCAAATAAAGTTTATAGTTTTTCCAAGATTATTAAAAAAACATTTATCAAACTATTAAATATCATTTTAATTTAAATAAAAGAAAAAAAAAATGTATTTTGAATAGTGTTTTTTTTATAGGCTTTGTCAATCTTTATATATTTTTATAAAAAAAAAAATTTGGCAATTTACATTTCATGTTGTGGCTTTGCTTGCATATATTTTTTGGTGGAAATATTTACTAAATTCTATTTTTTTATTAATGGTATTATTGTTTTTAATGTAAAAATGGATCCAATACCCTTGAATATCCATATTGTAACCATATTATGCAATTATATTAACATTTCCATCAATTCAAAATTTTGAGTGGTAGAGTCATTTCATGTATTTAAAGTGACACATTCTTGTAAACTCATATTTAACTTACTTGAAAACAAGTAATTCATCAATATTCAGCTCAATAATCTTGGAGGATTATGTAAGTAAGATGAGCAACTTGTTCACATGATTCAAGGTTTGTATAATCAAGATTTGTAACTTATTCAACAAGACATATAACTTAATAAATTTAGGAACAATGATAAAATTCTTGAATTATAAAACATAGGTAGAAATGATTTACAAATGTAATTTACATAGACTTGGGAACAACAATAAAATTCTTGATTTACAAACCTAGTTAAAAATGACCATCTTGAATTCCTAAAACAATTAGATGATAAAAAAAAAAGTTTATTATTAACTTTAGTATTACACCTATCCAAACTCACAATTTATTTAAATTTGTCAATAAAAGACATAAATATCATAACAATAAAAAAAAAATGAAAATTATTTACAACCTTAATAAAAGACTTAAATAAATTTTATTTTAAAAACATAAATTTCATAACAAATAAAAAAACATTTGTGAAAAATTAAATAACTCTTAAAAAACATGTTTTATACTAAAGATTGCAATTTTTATAACAATCAAATACAAATTAGAATGATTTACAAAATCATAATTTAATGAAACAAAACCAAAATAAATTAAAATGATTTACAAATCTATTAAATAATTATTAAATCAAAATATTTTTATATTTAAATATAAGAAATAATCAACATTTACCCAATTATTAATACAAATAAAAAAAAATTGAAAAAATAAAAACTCTATTTTGTAGTTAATATAAATAATAAAATTGATAACTTAAATTAATACAAATAATAAAATTGATAACCTAAATTAATACATTTTACTTAAATGTAATTTGTTACTAGTTGTTTGTTTGCTTAACTGCCACCTTACAATTAAAAATTATGCATGTAACAGTTTAAAATAAAGTAATCTCTGAGCACTTCGTTCCTCCGAAGTAAACTCAGAGCACTCATTTTAATTGTGAAAGGACAACAAGTTGAAATTATGAAAAAAATAAAAAAAATTGTCGTCGTTGTTTGCTTGCATGCCACCCAATGCATGAAAAATAGAAACTCCTCAATTTCTAAATTTGGCAAATGCTTATAAATCCTATAATTTCATCTGAATTTAATCTGTCGTGGTTGTTTGCGTACTTGCCACCCTTCAGTTGTTGTCTCGGATTGATATCATTTTTTCTGATGGAGAGTTCAGTGACTCGCTCCTTGCAAAAATCCCACCTGAAAAAAAAAGGAAATGAAAGGAGTTATGTAGCTCCATAACAGGTAAAAGGAAATGAAAGGAGTTATGTAGCTCTATAACAGATGAAAGGAGACGAAAGGAGTTCTGTAAATAAAAAGGTGCTCAACAACGTAGCTGGTGGGTGTAGATGATGGAGGAGAAGCAGTAGGATGAGGATGGAATGGATGTCATTGTAAGTTCCCACCATCTCCTTTCTAATTACTTGTTTCCATTTAATGGATTGAAAGATTAATGTGTTTGTTGGGCATTCGCTCTCTCCTACTATGTAAGATGTGTTTTGTGGATGTCATGATGGTGGATGGAATAGTTTATAGGATATTAAATATCCTCTTTCTTATCTAGATATATGGGGTTTGTTGTTGCTTAGTCTGAAAGTAGGATTCTCTTCTTGCAAGATTTTGAGAGATTCTATTTTTGGGTTTATGCAGGATATCAAAATACAACATCTTCTGGGTCACTTTCAAAAGGAATTTGAGGGAGAACTCTCCACTGAGAAGTTGGGTGAGTATAAGGATACGGGTTTCACTTTGCTTTTTGTCCTCATTGTTGGCAACTTTATAGAGTTCATGCTGAAACATAGACACGAAAAGGCTAACAAATTTATACTCCATTTTGAAAAAGAGATTGTGGCTTTGTGTTTACGCAGTTCTTTCTGGCCTTTTCAGACTCTCTTTTTGTATTCTGTCATACCCAACCACCAATAAATTTCATCCATATTGTAATTTTCCATACATATATGTTCGTACACAACCACGATTTTTGCCACTTCATACAATCTGTAAACTATCGCACGCAATTCCATAAGACATGTTACAAATTGTACACCATTATACCATCATAATATGTCATTTCTAGTTTCCATACAATCAATCATACTTTTCCCCATGTTATCACTTAGATCTGCACTAACAAAACCTAATAAACAACTATGAGTAGTTAGCCCAAGGTCACCTCTAATTACTCCTCCACTCGGATTGGTGATTTTCCAATCACAAGGGGGCATCCCTTGTATTCATGCACTGTCAATCACTTAGAAAAATCTATGTGGTTAGTATGAATGATCAAAACATAAAATAATTGTCATTGATATGCATGCAAGAAACCAAGGACACACAAAAGTTTATAATTAAATATATGGGAGAATTCCAATTCACAATAGCTAAAAATGAAAGAAGGAAAGAAGATTGAAATACACTTTAAGTGTTTGATACAATCAAAGTAAAGGCACCTAGGACACCCACACCACTACACAAAAAATACTAATGAACCATCAAAGTAAAGGCACCTGGGACACCCACACCACTACATAAAAAAATACTAATGAACCACCGAATTTGAGAAGCTATGAAAAAACTGCACAGTCAAACTCTATCATTGCATTAGTCAAAAGATTGTTTGCATCACAGAAAAAAAATGAAAGACTGGTTGCAATATTATGCATTGCACAGAGTGTAGGCAGGGAGGAAAGAAAAAGAAGATGGAAGAGAAAAGGATGGCTTCTCACTAAAAAACTCTAACTAAACAATACTATTCACCTTGCTTTTATAACTCTCTTAATTCTCAAAAAGGAGGTGGCCTGCTCATGCAAAGTATAACTGTTGTTAGGTGGCTATTATAAGTAAAGTAAACAATTGTAATAAACCAATAACAACCATAAATATAGTTGTAACTCTCACTAGGATGGGGTTGGCCTCCTTCATAAATAACCTTGCTCATGCACTCCTCCCTAAATTCCATTAATAATTCATGATGTTGAGTTAACTCAAGACAAGAGAGTTGCCTCGTTAAATAAAATTTTCAAAATTAGCTATATTGTTCCAATAATAAAGTATCCTCTTTCATGAAAACAAGTCAAGGAAGTCATCCTAGCCAAAAATAATTATCTCTCATTCTCCCAAAAATTAGCAAAGAGGAGAGATTCAAGGAAGGCACCCTCCTTTTCCAAAAAAATGACAAATTATTCACTGAATAGAGAGCTAAAGTCATGAAAGCAATTTTTTAGCTAACTACCAAATTTACCAAAGAGGGTGCCTAGGGTTTCCTTGAAGAAATAAGGCTACCATGTGTCACATTGGAACTAGGAGTATGGTGCCCCCACCTACTAATAAAATAACTGCTAAATATAGACATGCTAAAAATAGAAGTCTGACTCCTAAAAAATAGGAAAGACGAAAAGTGAAGGAAACCATTAGGAGATCACTGGAAAATATAGCACACCTAAAAATAAGCACTGCTAAAAATAGTATCATCTCGCATATCAATGACATCAATGCCATCGAATTTGATTTTTTGCAAGGAATCCAACTATATGCTCAGAGTTGTCATACGATCCCTGTAACCATAGTTGTTAAAAATAGGAGTGTCTTGCATGTCACTCAGAAAAAGATCACTGGCATCATGAGCTCGCAAGTATCCCAAATATGTGATCAAATTTAACATGCAGACCTCCGAACTCAGGTTCCTATAAAATAGGAAAACTGCTAAAAATATCAACTTTCCCCAAATATGATCTCTGAAATGGACTCTCATCTCTATAAAACCTAATGTACCTATTATTTAATACCAACTTGATGAAATTTAGCTAGCTCTTAACCCTCCATATGCACAAACAAATCTATGGGTTAACAATGGCAACTCAAGGGGATAAGATCCTCTTGTGGGATGTTGAGAATCTCAAAATCTTTGTACTCTGCACCTATAAATAACTGATCTCTAAAAATTCCAACTTGTAGACCATTGTGCCTATCAAGTAGGAAATGGAGTAAAATGCATGGTGCCTCGATTAATCTGCTAAAATGAGGACCTAACCATACATGGACATCTACAACTACTAGTTGCAATTCACCTATCATGTATGCTCCTCCCACTGGAAAATGAGATAAAGTCGACAAATGGGAGAAAGACTATACTTTCTAGGTGTAAAGGAACCCACCAATGAAGCTAATGGGTCCTAAGGTATGAGGACTATCGTTCAGTGTGGATAATGATCTGAAGTTGAACACTAACCAAACTCATCCAATTAAGACCCATTGATGATCAATCTTGTTGAATGCATGATGATCGTCCATGAGGCTAATGAATGTCAAGGTTCTCTAGCTTCTAGAATACCCCATAGATAATGTATCGAAGTTGATAAGGAATGATATACTAAGAGAAAGGAAATGATGAACACATTTTCCTCAGCATGAAGTGGGAATTAGGAAGTGCAACAAAAGGGTACCATATCCCTAAGGATGGATGAGGCGTTGACTGATTGAGGAAGATGAATCAATGAAAAAATGAAGAGACAGACCCACTAGGTGACTCAAGACTCATCCTATTGTCTCTTCAACACTACCCACCTTGTAGACTCAGTACTCACGTAGTGGAAAGAAAGGCGCCCTCAACCAGGCTTGACCTAGACATGAGTTCAAGGCAATGTTGATTGTATTGATGATATCATACTCAAGAGTTTGACTTCAAAAAATAACAAACTGCAAGATGAAATTGAATGAAAAATAAAGGAAATAAGATATCAACACACATGCGAGGCATTTATTATGAAGGAACTTAGACTAAGTGCTCACACAAAATAAGGAAAAGTGACACAATTGCAAACTAGGACATGACAACAACAAAGTTAAAGGAAAATCAAAAAGTTAAGGCAACCTATAGGTTCACCTATGACCAAAAGACAACAAAACTAACATCTGGAAATAAAAATAGCAGAAATATAAGGACATTTGCAACATAATAGCGACATGAAAGGAAAAAACATAGAAACCCAAAAATTCACCTCCTTTTTTTTCCCCTTTTCTCTATTTTTTTTATTGGAGCCCAAAATATCTTATTCTAGAGGTTAGTCAAAGCTTCCATGATCAATCAACGTAGCCAAATGACCAACGTAAAAACCAAGTGATTGATGATAGGGAAAGATCAACATAGTCAACCCTCTAATGTAACCACATCATGAAGTCTCCTAAGATGGAAATATGCATTCATGTGCTTTCTTCTTAAGAAATCAATGAAGTTTGTCGGTTGAAACTTAGAACATGACACCTCACCAATGATCAATAAGAAAATAGAAGACCCAAAACTCCTCAGATTGCCTCCCAAAAAACCTCCATAATCCTCAACTTAACTGGATCATGAGTAACCATGATCTTCAAGCAATGATCAGTTAGAGGATTTCCTTGAAGAAAAAAATATGAAAGTGGGATCATGGGAAAATTGTGAGGAAGATAATATTCTATTTGAACAAAAAGTTACACTTGTTTCAATGGTATCTCATTGAACTTTTCTTGAACAATCGTTGGTATATGCAAGGATAAAGTCTCTCGCTGATTCAATTTGGTTGATTTGTTGCTCTTCCCTTTGAATTTTATTGTCATCTCTAGAAGGAACCAACAAACCCACTTGTAAATTTGGCTCTTCATGATACCTCATGGTGACGTTGGCTTACCACCTCCCATACACTTAGTTGTCTAGATGTGATGAGTTTGATTAATCTGTAGTTATAAGAGGCAATTTGAGGGGGGCTATTGGGATGCCATCTGTGGACATGATGATCATCATCATGGTTGGGATCATTATCTCCATTGCGGGCCATGAGACATTATCTCCTCTAGTTACCCCTAGGCATGGGGGGATAACATGCCTAATGACACACACCAACAATTACAGGAGTAAACTACCACCTAGTCTAGTCTCTTAGGCAGTTACGAGAGTGAACTACCACCTAGTCTGAGTTAACTAGTCTCTTAGTCTTAAGTTAACTGATTGAAACATAGTGAAGTGAGGAGATTAGGGAATTATGAGAAATGCACTAGTTTGGTGATGATCCCAAGGACAATGCGCATTAGTTGGTGACGATCCCAATGTTGCATGGTGATAATCCCAATGTGGCATCTAGACTCCACTCAATTGATCAAATTGAAGTGTGAACTAAAGAGAATATTCTCCTAGAGGAATATGCTTCCTAAAATATAGGAGACTGAATAATGACTAATAAACATAGGGAAAACATTAGGAAAAATAAATCCTAGGTGTGTGTGAAGTATCTCCAACACCCCCCTGAACATCACTATGGTGAAAATAAAGAATGGGTCCTGGCAACGAGGCCATGTTAGGTACCCGAATAAAAAAGATACATTGAAATAAACGATGAAAGAGGGAAAATCTCATGGGAACCCCCCCCCCCCTCAAAGTACAATGTATGTAAAAGAAGAACTGACAGTTGCCAGGCAACTGTGTCCTTCACTCTAAGATGACTACACAGAGAATGAAACTTTTGCTAAGTGAAGGTATTGGTGAAGATGTCTGCAGTCTATTCTGTTGAAGGAAAAAAATGCAGGTCAATGATCCCTCGTGTACTAAGTCCTGGATGTAGTGCATGTGAATCTGGATGTGCTTCGTCCGCTGCCTCTAAACTAAATCTCTGAAGTACTTCAGAGTGCTCTGGTTGTCAAACCAGATGACGATCGACCGATGAAACGAAATGCCTAACTCAGTGAGAAAATGTTGTAGCCACATAACCTGAATGGTTATGTTAACTACCCCTCTATACTCTGCCTCGACTGAAGATAGAGAAATAACACGTTTCTTCTTGCTGGACTAGCAGATAGGCCCAGAACCAAGAATGAGTGAGTAACCAGATGTTAACTTATGATCAATGCTATCGCTAGCCCAATCAGAAATAGTGAACCCAATGAGGTCATATGAAGAGTCTACTAAATAGTGAATCCCAAAGGTGATGGTTCCATGTACGTATCGAAAGATACACTTTGAAACCTTCCAATGTAGCTCATACGACTCCTTCATGAACCTAGAGACTGCTCCAACTACATAGGAGAGGTCTGGTCTGGAGTGTGTGAGATACAACAAGATCCCCACTAGTTGTCTGTATAGTGCGTTGTCAACCAGTGGAGTGTCCCCACCATCCTCAAGTATAACTCCTGATAGGAAAGGAGTCGAGGAAGACTTGCAGTCTATCATGTGAAATCTCTCAAGAAGATCTCGTGCATACTTGTCTTGAGACAGTTTGATGCCTGATCTATCCTGACATATCTCAAGTCCAAGGAAGAAATGTAGCAAACCCATGTCCGTGATCAAGAACTTATCATGAAAAATCCTCTTGACTGCAGCAATCGCTGAAATCAAGCAATCGATGATCAACAAATCATCAACATACAGAACTAGGAGTAGAAGTGAATCAGATGTCATGAGCATGTAAACATTTAGATCTGACTTACAATGCACAAAGTTTTGTGATAGCAGGTAGGAGTCCATCTTGGCATACCATGCCCTTGGGGCATGCTTGAGGCCATTGTTAGGACCACGCAATGTACCCTTTTTGCCCATACTTTTTGCCATTATTATACCCTTGATCACCTGTATTTAGACTTATATTATCATTTCATCTGATCACTCCAAGGTATACAACGTCCTTTCTCATTACTATACGTTTAATCTGTTTTGCATGATATTTTACATCACTCTCGTACTTAACTATTGATTAGAAGTGCATAAGTGTCCATAACTACAGATCAACATTTGAGGCCTGTGCTGAAACACAGAACTGTCCAAGATCGTTGTTGCCGAACTGATGCTGAAACACGGAGCTGCTACACAGTCCGAGGTCGCATATGCCGAAACACGGAGCTGCTACACAGTCCAAGGTCGCAGATGCTGAAAAACGGAGCTGCTACACAGTTCGAGGATGCAGATGCTGAAACACAAAGCTGTCACACAGTTCAAAATTGCAGATGCTGAAACACAGAGAAGACCGCCAGAACCAATGATGCTGAAACACAAGCCGTTACAGTTAGCGGTCAAGGCCAACACAGTCAAAAGCGCAATTCGCGTGGCTGAAACAACCCATGAATTGCGATGCTGAAACAACATCAGCAGCGATGAGAAGGAGCTGTTACACCAGTCGTAACAGTAATACCTCGTTCAGCTCCTGTATTAGCATTCAGTTGCGTAAGAATAGGACATCCTATGCTGATTTAGAAAGAAGATCTGATTTAGGATAGGATTCAGATATGCTTTGTAATGATTGTATCGAAGGGATTTCCTCTTTAAATTCAGGGGAAGTCACCATTCGAGATATCCAAGTTTTGATGCATTGAAGCAACTCCAGAGAAGCGGGACGTATTTTATTCTTTCAATTTGTAATGTGATATTTCGACAGATGAATATAAGACTGCTTTGAGTATCCTTCTCTAGATTTTCGTTCAGGGGAGTCTTGTGAGAAGGGAGGGCCCACCTTCTTCACAAGATTCACCCATTAGATAGAAGTGTGTTAGTATAATTTCTGTTTACGTTTTGTTTAGCTGTCGTTTGCTGAAACACTGTTTTAATGAATTCCGCTTTGCTGAAACACTACTGACTCTGTCTTAGTTATTGAATGAAATTTATAATCCTTTTTATCAGCAATCTTGTGTGATGATTTTGTGAGGCTAGCAGAGAATTGGTTAAGGGTCCCTGCTCAGACAGAAAGGGATCGGAACAAGTGTGATAAAACAGAAGTAAGGCTCAAGGCTCCTGCTTAGACAGAAAGGAACTAAGTGCTTTGTTTTCTGTTAATAGAGTTAATTGTTTTCTGCATTATTGTTTTCATGAAAAGAGTGTTAATGCTGAAGTCTCTGTTTGAGAGTAAGGGTCCTGTTCTATGATTGCAGAATAGTTGTTCTTTCCCATTGCAAGTGTTATTTTAATGTAATCCAGGATTCTTAAATTGATCTTTAAGGAATTGCAATAGGGAGGTTACTTTCCTGTGATTTAATTCAGAGCTTCAGTTCATTCAAGCAAGTAT
>ML799275.1:193295-217199 GCA_009831015.1 Picea engelmannii
TTCCCAGCCCTCATTTCGAGCATTTTTCGGAACAGGGAAAGAAGTTTGGAGCCCAGAGACAGTCCAGAAGCCAGTAGGAGACATCGAGGACAGAGCAAGTGCAGCAAGAGAACAGACAGAGGAAAACATGGATGAGTATTTGCATCATGAGGAATGGGTAGATCCTGAAGGAGAGGTAAAAGATGAAAATTCTTTTTCTACATTAGGATTTCCTATTGGTGATCTCCCTATAGGAGCAGCCCCCATGAAAAACATCCCACTTTCATCATTGCCAAATTTTCATGGGTTATCTTCAGAGGATCCTGATGAATTTCTGTTTGAGTTTGATATACTATGTAGAAGTTATGATTATGTTTCTAATGCTCAGAAATTGAAGTTATTTCTAGCAACACTAAAAGGGAATGCACTAAGATGGTTTATGAGCCTTGGAGGCCATGTGATCACAACATGGGACCAAATGAAGCAGAAATTTCTGAACAAGTACCAGGACTACTGCAGAACGAGAAAAAAAAAGGAGGAGCTATTTAAAATGATGCAGAAAGAAGACGAGAATCTAGAAGACTTTGTAGAGAGGCTTCAATACAATCTGCAAAGATCCAGTCATCCCAATGTAAGTAAGGATATCCTCAAAACTATTTTATTAAAAGGGGTAAGGGATGACTCTTTGGATATGCTAAACATGCTTGGGAAAGGGGACATATCCAAGGAATCATATGATGAAATTGTCAATTTATGCAAAAGATGTTCAAGGGGAGCTAAGTTGCTTTTAGAATTGAGCATATACTGTGCGTGGTTATCTTTGAAACAAAATACTTCCCTGGGTTGATAATTTATGTTTCACTTGGTTGTTTAAAATTAATTAAGCAATTATAGTGACCAATAGCCATAAAGAGACTTCTTCAGTCGACATACCAAAGACGAATCTTGCATAAATCCATGGGATTTAGCCATATAGATATCCTCAGAGAGATCTCCGTGAAGAAATTCATTCTTCACATCCATCTGATGGACTCCCCATCTCTTGGTTGTTGTAATGGAAAGTGCCAAACATATGGAATCCATCTTCACTACTAGAGTGAAGGTCTCATCATAGTTAATGCCATGCACCTATTGAAATCCTTTGGCAACTACCCCAGCTTTGTATCTGCTAAACTATCCATCCATTGTGCTCTTGGTCCTATAGACCCATCTGAACCTGACAAGTTTCCTTCCTTAAGGAAGGGGAACCAAATCCCAAGTCTGGTTCTCGAGGAGGGAGTTGTACTCCTCCTGCATGGCAGATTCCCAAAAAGGATTTCCAATAGCCTCGCCATAAGACTCTGGATCTGAAGATTGAACCAAGAAAAGATGTCTGGGTGGAATCGGTTCAGTGGCAGTGAGTGCAGGAGGAGGCTCCTCGAAATCAAACCGAGTCCTCCTAGTATTAGTTGGATCCCCAACAAGATCCCCTGCATCTTGAAGAGTAGTCTTGGCCCACTTGGGCCTCTGCTCTAGCTCTGCATCTGCATATGGATGCACTGACTCTGCATCTGACTGTACTGACTCTGTATCTAGATCATTTGAATCCTTTGAATCAGAACTCTCATCTGAAGAAGAGTCGGCATGTGCATACTCATCATTTCTAATAGGTGGAAGAACAAAATTGTCTGCATGTGGTTGTTGAGGTACATGTGAGACACTTTTCTCGAATTGGACACTATGCTATTTGATGAGTCAGCTCGAGGAAAGATCAACGAGTCTATATCCCTTCACACTGTCGGGGTATTCAACAAAGATACACTATGTGATATGTGGATCAAGTGCCTTCCTCGTATTAGAGGGAACCCTGGCCCATGCATGTGAACTGAAAATAAGGAAGTGGGTCACTTCCGATATGAGGCCGCTCCAAGCCTTGTAAAGGGTCTTATCCTTGACAGATCTATGGGGAGATTTGTTTTGGATGTAGGTTGCACAATTAACTACTTCAGCCCATAATATTTGTGGAAGTGACATTGCATGTAGCATGCAAGATGCCATCTTCCATGTAATCCTAGCCCTTGTTCCAAATGATTATTAGGTTTATGATCTTCCATGGAAAATCATTATGGCTCTCATTGCAATATCAAAATGGATTCAATCCATAAGCACATTTGTTTCTTGCAACAAATTTGTTTGTGTGTACTTATGTAATTGATCATGCTAATGAAGTAAGACCAACTAATCAGATGGTACCAACAAAGATTAAAATTTCAAAAACAAAACATGTCTTTAATCATAAATATCTGAAACAAAGCCTACTTTGAGCTGTGACTGTGACTAAGCAATCTTCTACTTGAGAAATATATCATAAAATTTCAATTCAATTCCTTTCAATGAGGTTTCCTTTCTTTTTCCTATATTGATCTATCTACAACATGTATGATCATTGAAATTATCATACAAATTTCCCTGTTTGTGTCAACCTTATTTCATTTATTTCTAAGCCCAATCGATTTATTTTTAAGACTTGAACTCAGTCTGATCAACACTTTTCACATTTTTACCGAAGGCCTATTAAATAAAATGTGCACTATTTGTCTGTATTTGTTTACTTTTAGTCATCAAAGGACTGTAAAACCTGTGCTTTTTTCTTGTTGCAAACAGGGTCAAAATTTGAAGACTATGGCTCATTTTTTAGGAATCATCAGCAGTCACCATCATATTTTCTTAAACCTAAAAATTCAGCTATTGTGAAGAACAATAATACTAAACAAATACCCAATGAGGCGGTGGGGGAGGTATTATTCATTTAATTTACATTGGTTACATCTAAATACTCTATACACTACTATCCAGAAAAATAATTTTTGAGAATCATTTGCAACACATACGGTTGGCAGCTGCAAGCTCCGGAGGCATTGTCCTTTCAAAAAGGTTGCTTCAGTAGCCTTAGTTGTTGATATTTCAAAAAGTCGGGAGATTTACATGGTTGTTATTAGGGGCAGTAGAGAAATCTCCACATTGAAAAAAGATTCTATAGCTCAGAATATACATATTTTTGATCAAAAGAGAGTTAAATTGCAAATTAAGATGGGTTCTGGATCTGTACCATGGAGCAAGAGATCTGCAATTTACAACATCTTAGGCCATGGGAATTCTCAATGCCCATCACTTGAGGATATCCCCAATGATGGCCAAGAATCCTCTCCTAAAAATGAATCCACTCATGCTCCATCTCCTCTGCCTATTATCCAAGTATGTTTTCCACTTTCTGTCTTTGCTCACAGAGCTTGTTTAATTTAATATATCTTTAGAGATCCAAACATCTTATCTAGATGACTAAAGGTTTTTTGTTGGTTTGTTTGCTTGAACTAGAGAAGATTATGACATCGCATCAGATTCCTGGAGGTTCCTTGCCTACACCCCTTCCGGATTTTCTGCCCCAATTGTTGGACAGAGTCTCATAAAGATCCTTCAACAAATAAAAATGACCTTGAGTTGGTAAAGGAGTTTCAAGCACTAAAGGAAAGCAAAGCAATATCCAGTGGGAACTATTATCCCCACTTTTTAGGGATAACTAGGAGATCATGTCTTGAGGCCCACAAGTCCTAGACATGGAGTACCGAGAGCAGGATTGACCTGAGCATGGCCCTGGAGGGCTTTCCTTTTCTTCATTCATCATCTTTTGTCTTGTTAGTAGCAACAACATCCATAACCATCGGCTTGAGCCTATATCAGAAGAGGTTCTTGCTCCATGAGGTAATTGGTCTAGGTATCATGGTATGTGTCACTCTTTATCATTGAAACCTTTAAATACATGCATCTGATACCTTTTATCTCTAACAACTACTTGGATCTTACATTATCCCACTTGACCATGCTTGGGGAAATTGACAGGGTGCCCTAGCAAGCCTATGCCCATAGGTCTTGGTTTGCTACTGGGGGAATTTCTGAAAATCCATCGTCCACTCCCATCATGGCACCACTGTTTCATCTTATCTCCCACTCATTTATCCCATTCCCCTTGTCTGGGAATTGGGTTGACCTATTTGCAAGATTGCACCTTATCTCGTGGGAAGAAGGGGATAAATGCCAAGAAGGTAAAAACAACTGGTAAAAGACAAAAGCCTAAAAATAAAACCTCGAGATGATTTGCCTAGGGATGCCCGAGAAGGCAGTAAAAATCCTCTTAGCAAGAAACAAGAGGGACCCAAAAAATAACAAAACAAGGCCTAGTCAGAGGATCATAGGGGGTCTCATCACGAGCCAACCTATTAGGTCCATGGGTACCTAACAATATGACATTGCCACCATCTGGTTACCATGCCAGGGTAGTGACCTTTGGTTGCATGGACAAGGGAAAGGGGGTCTCATCACGAGCCAACTTTCTCATCTATGTGAAAGTACTTGTGGGTAATGTTGTCAACTCTAGTCACCATTCCAAGGCAGTGTCCCCTAGTTGTTTCTTGAACAAAAAATCAAATAAAAGAATAAAAAGAATAAAGGCAAGAATGGGCTTGGAAAAAATGCATCCATGAAAGGTATATCTCACCTTCTACAAAGGAACCCATAGGTAACACTTATGCATCATTGGCCCTCACTGCACCCACATGTATGGGCATCCCCTAACCACATGTTACACCTCAAAATTACTCACTTCGCAAGTGTCGCAAGTGTTGTCATTTCAAGTGTCGCAAGTGTCGCATCTTGACCACAAGTGTATAAGTGTTGCTGACATCATGTTTCCTTCTTGCCTATGTCATGCCTCCAACAACATGAGAGGGACACTTAGGACACCTCAAAGATTAGTTGTGAAGAGGAGAAATCAGTCTACTAGAAGTACAAGTGTTTTGCCACTAGAAAACCCATTAAAAATGTGTTTTTGGAGAGGATCACTCCCCCATATACTATTAGGGAGAATTATAGCACTCTTTCCACCCTTTTGGGGGAGTGTTATAACACCAACAATTGATTTCCTTCTCTCGGGGAGCGTTATAATGCTTTGATGCTCCTTTTGGAGGAGCGCTACCTATTCTAAGCGAAAATTGGTTTGTTGAGAAGAATGAGGGAAAGATCCCTTCAATCTTTGAAGGCATTTGGATTCGAATCCTTGGCCAATCCATGATCTTAGGGCAGATCTATAACTGGAGGAGGAAAATCCTCAACTTACCCCAAATATATCTCAAGTAGTTGGGCCTCTCCAAGCCTATTTAAACAAGCCTTCTCATGGTGAAATAAAGGTGGAAAAAGTATTTTGAAGCATCTAACCTATGGTATCATGAAGAAGGTGTCTTTCAGAACATCAAAATTCAGTGTGTAGACTGTTTGAGCAAGGTTTCGGACGAGGAAGGCTTGACGAAGCTGCTACACTCACATCTATGGCTGTAAGCATTCTTCATTGTTGTTCTCTTTAATATAATATGCTTGTCCTATTTCTTTCAAATCTGTGTTTGATCTCACATGAATTTGTCTCTAATAGATAGATCTATTTTGTGCTAATATCAGTAGAGTAGGAAGTTGTTTGTACTTTTGTTTGTCTACAGGGCTTATCGAGGAGCGTAAGATTGGAGCTCAACTCAGACCGTGCAAGGACAAACACTGGTAAAAAGGTACTTATTTTCTCCTTCCTCCTCATACATTAGTTTATCTAGATCTAAAAGGAAGTCAGTGACCATGATAAGAATCTTTTTTCTTAAGAGTTAAGAGTCTATCTCTCAAGAGGAGATCTACCTGTCTGCAGGGAGATTTTCCTTCAACAGAAATTGGCGACTCCACTGGGGACGAATCAAAACCTTCAGTTTTGGTTTTCCTCATAGACCTTGTCTTACCTTTTGTTATTTTTAGACCTTTTTCACCCCATATGTTTGATTTCATATGTTGATTGAATCCTTATTCCATCACACATACTCTGAATGCCAAAGTTCAACTGAGTTTTAGGGTTTTTTGGACTTTTTCTGGGTTTTAGGACACCAACGCTCCCCTACCTTATTAGCAGGGCACCAACACTCCCTGAAAGCCTTAGACAGAGAATTATAATGCTCTGGTTCCCCTTACACTAGAGCACCAACCTCTCTTTGCAAAAAATCCTTTCCATAATTGCTTTTTCTGAGATCCAGTCTTTGTTTTTTCACTTACTGAGCTTCTTTGTGATTCAATGATTCTTCCTATTGAACGTTGACATCCTTCCTTATGAGGAATAAGAACTTTGTTGTTCATATTTTGTGGCCTTCTTCTTTATTTTAAGCTTTCATGTTGTTGAGAACTTGGAATCAATCCACTGCTTTCTTCTCTCCTATCCGACTGAGCGAGAACTCTGGTGAAGGGCATCAAAAAATTGTGAATCATCTTATTTGGTTCTTTGAGGTCATCATTCTTAAACATCTCTCTTTTGTGTGAATTGTTTGATTTTTCTTTGTTTTCTTTTGTTTTCTCTTTGCTTCCTATTTCAATGATAGCAAGAGGGTGTGTTGTTTGTGCAAAACCTGCTTATGCTTGTCAGAATCTCCTTGATCTGAAAGGGTAGTTGGCAAGAGAAGTTTTTGCATTGAATTAATCATCATTCACATACAAAAGACAAAGATACATATTAGTCATTGGTTTGCATATTAGAAGGCATTTATGAAATGTTTTAGCATTGCATTAGATTCAATTGAGAACAAATTGATTGAGGACATTCCATATTAGTGTTTGATAGTGAGAACGACTCTTTCTCTTTCCCTTAAATAGGCGTTCATTGAAAAGAAACGATTGCTTATCATATTTTATGCATCTTTTGGGGAATTGAGTCATCATTCCATCAGTTTCACTTTCATACACCCTTTGAATAAAGAACAACTGTAAAACGAACGCTAATTAAAAATTATCTAGAACATTTTTTGTTTTTAGGATCTTCCACCAACAATAGACTAGGTTTAGCACTTTGGATTAGGTTGTGAGTACAACTCTCTAAAGTTTTCAAAAAAAACATTAGCATCCTGAGATAGGGAGAGTCAAATCCAATTGTCGTATTGGTTTTCTGGTATCCCCCTCTCACGTAGGGTTTACGCACGAGGTCGCGTTCGGGTGAATTACAGAGATTATCCCTCTGTGGTTCAACTGTTTGTAGTGGTCCGATCGTATATTGGGGGTCACTTGAAGGTATATCCACGATTATGTGTGGGAGCCTCTCGGGTTGATTTCGGACTTGTTATCCTGCCCATGCATTTCGGATCGGACTGTCGACTGTACCCACCCAGGGACTCACTGTGAATTGGTGTCTTTAGTTTCCATAATCTTTAGGTACTTACAAAAGGTGACGGTGAAGGGAAATCTCATTGTACCTAGAATAAACATTGGTCAAACTCACTCGGGCTCCTTGGAGGGTAAATCCACAATTACTGTGTGGAATCTTGCACCAAGGTGAAAGTCCGTTAAGCAGGTCACCATTGTAACTATTCCACCATGTCCTATCCCCTTCTTGACCTGATCACGCAATGTTGGATTTCATCACCAACTAGTACGATCATCGAGAGAAGTTTTGTTTGCTTGGTTGATTCCTGGATTTTATTAGTGTATGCTATTTCTTTTTGTTAGTCGACCCTAGTTTTTCAGTGTGTTCTGTTATTCTCCACAATTGAGCCTATCGATGATAAAGTTCTTCGTCAATCATGTAGGATGCAAGGGCTGCCTCTAGAAGGCTATCTACCCTTACCTCCTAACCCTCCAAAAGACAACTATCCAACGATGGAAATGCTATAGCTCCTTCATTAGATAACTCAGAAGGTGCTTTGGTCACAGTTGAAAATCCCATTACGTCTGTGTTGATAACTCCTCTCGAATCACTTTTGGTTTGTTTAGAATCCCTTGGGAACGTCATAGACGAAGAGGTCCCATGATTACCGTAGAGGATTTTTACCGAAACATATATGGGATCCACAGAACCAATCTTTGGTGATGAGTATAGGACTCCTGTTCATCCTAGCACCGCAATAGATACCAATCCCACACCTGCTCGTTCTGTATGGAGGGCTTCATCGGGACGCGATCTCTATGAACATTTTGAATCCTTTCGACAACCCTTTCATCCTCATGACCCTCCTAGTGAAACAAGACCATTCGGTCAAACCATGAATCACCCAGTCGATCAGGTTATTAACCCTATTGTTACACCAACACAAGTCCATCCTAATGCTAGACTCATCACCTCTGCTCATATCCAAAGCACTTCAATATCTACCCCCGTTTCTACAAGATTTTACTCTACAGCTCCACATGTTCCACACGATCCTGCTGGGACATCTGCTCACCCAAGAATACAGACCCCTGCTAACCCAACACAACCGGCTGGTGGGAAACCACCATATAACGAACCTTCCCCTCCTGGAGGACTACCTTTCCATGGTGGGCCTACCCCTTCCAGGGGACAACCCCCTTTTCATGCTCCTCCTGGAGGGCAACCTCTGTTTTCCAGTCATACCCCAGTCGTAAATCCCACCGCTGGTAGGGGGGCAACCTTCGTTTCTTGGAAACCCTTCACAATCCCAGGGAGTATCTTCAAGAGGCACTTTAATTCAACCCCATGTTGGGGGGCACTCATCTCATAATCCACAAGGAGGAGTATCAAATTCTATTCCTTCTGCAACATCTTACGGACAACTTTATCCAGGAAGCATCCCAAACACCACCTGGAGTTCTCTGGGACCACAGTCTTATCCACCTCATGGGTCTAATGTGTATCCACCTTCAGGATCTAATCCTTACCATTCTCAAGGGAAAAATGTTTATCCTCCTCATGGGAAAACAAATCACCCGGCATATAATGTTCAAAACCCACCGGGTTATGCAAATGTTTCTCATCCATCATCGAATCCTATTTATCCTGGCCAACAACAACTATATGTAGGAGGACCTACTGGTTACAAGTATCCACCTAACCCAGTTTATGGTCCTACTGGTGTTCCTATGTCGCACCAGTATCATCCGCAAGTTAACCAACAACTACCTTTCCTTGCGACTATGGATCTCCCAGACTTGTCTTGGTTAACTAATGATCCTATTTTTAATTCACCAGTTTGGCCAGTCATTCCAGCTAAACTTCCTTCTGATATTTCTAAATTTGATGGAAAATATGGCAAAGATCCAAACAACCATGTGATGCATTTCCATTTGTGGTGTTCATCAAACTCCCTCATGGATGATTCTATACGTTTGCGTATTTTCCAGTGAACACTTACAGGCTCGAAAACAAAGTGGTATATTGAACTACCACGTGCTTCTTTTCATGATTTCAATTCCCTTTCCATGTCTTTCCTCACTCACTTTCGACTGCATATTCACTACGAGACGATTAGTGAACTCTTGACCTCCCTTCATCAAACTAACTCCATGCATATCTCTGACCATATTCATGAGTGGAGGCGACGACGAAGGATAATCAAGGCAGTCATTCCTAACATACTATTGGCGGAATGGTTTACTAAATCACTGTTACCCTTGATCTCTCGCGATGTCACTATGGGTGGTGCGGTCACAGAGAAACAATCCATCGCTCGGGCTTAGTATTTAGATTTGGTTTATTCCCAATCTCGTACTTTGTATGATTTGCTTCTGAATGTTGCTCGAGCTAATATCGATCCATCTAAACCATCATCCTCATCTCATGCGGATGGTGTTATCGGTTCCGTCAAAACTCAATCTACTTCCCAATCGCTCACACTCTCCTCTACTTCCCCCCAAACTTAGATCTTTGAGGTCAATGCAGTTCAATCTGCCCCTTCACAACAATTTGGAGGTAAGAAGAAGACAAACAATAAATCAAAAAATAACAATGAACAACCAAAAAATCAAACACCTGCTACTGAAAAGAAAACACAACGGAAACTGAAATTCCCATGTATCATTTGTGGTGACGATCACTACACTCGAGACTATCTGCTTCGTAATGAAGTGGCCAAAATTTTCCAAGGAAAGTCACAACCCGCTGTGCTTACTCAACCTTTTTCTACAGCAGCAATCCATGGTTGTTGAAACCCCCTCTCCTGGGGGCAGTTCTAGCCATCCTAATGATGAGGCCTCGTCGAGTGCACATATTTATATGTTTAATGGGATCAATTTGACCACTCGCTCTAATACATACGACACACCAGGTAACCCTGACAAAGGAAAAGAAACTAATGGTACTAGTACTTTACCGGATCCATCATCATCCTTCGTTAGTCTTCCATCGGTTAATCCTCCATCTGGACCACTTCAGATTGAGAAACCCATGTTTGACTCTATCTTACGCCCTCCTAAGAGCACTATCCATAAAGCTACCTTTAATCCTAGTTCATGTGCTGCCCAAAACTACAACAGTGTTGAATATTTGGCTCAAGCACCATGTGCTATGTCTGTGTTAGAAGTTCTACAACACTGCCCCAGTCAACGTAGAACGCTCTTAGCCACACTTGGCGATGTTGATCCTGAGTCATCCAACCATATCATGTTTAACCTGGACAATTATGCATCTCGACTCTCTCACCAACTTGCTTTCCAAGTTGATGTTGTTGTTCACAATCAACAAATCCATCGAACTATCCTAGATGAGGGAGCCTCAAATTGTTTCATGTCTTTATCATGTTTGAAAGGTTTAAAATCACACACACTTAACAAATCCCCAACGATGTTACGCGCCTTCAATGGGAGAGGTTTTCATCCCCAGGGGTTTTTACAGTCCCTACCCATCCAATTGGGTGGAAAAACTGTTACTGTTGATGTCGAGGTGGTCGATGCTCCCCTCAATTACAACTTGTTACTTGGAAGAAGTTGGTTTTATGATATGACTTTCGTTGCCTCATCGTTCCTTCGATGTGTCCAATTTCCTCATCAGGGAAAAATTGTCACTGTTGATCAGTTGGATTTCTGCACGACCGATGCTCGCGCCCCCGCTACCAACAATATTCCTTTCTTGGGAGACCACAATATCACATATGAAAGCGTTGGTGTTGGCTTACTAAAAGATTCTAGCCTCATGGGTACCTTCCCTACACCACTTCCACCAACTACACATCATATTGCCACCGTCGATATGATTTCGACCGCGGCTTATCAATCTTTGGAATCATCTGACCCTTGGATTGTATCTCGTACATTGGAATTGGATTCACTAGGTGACACCGTGCCACTTAATCCAGCCGAACCATCATACATTTCTATCTAATCCGCTTCTCCCTCGTCGGATGACCAACATCTATTGGCACCCGACAGTTCCTTGATGCAATCACGGTTGCGTTCCTTGCCGTCTGTGCTTGATTACATTTCCCCAAATTTTCCCTCGGATGAATCTATCATGGAAATGTTGTGCATTCACAAGTTACCTTGGGATGATAACCATCACCGATCCTCTTTTCTTCCCCCTCGTGAAGAAATTTGGGCAGATATACATCCTATCTCCCCTCCTGATGTTGATTTTTCATCATCTCCCATGATTTCAACTTCTGATGATTTGGATCCAATAGTGGACATGGTGATTTCTTCGGTAGGATTATTGGAGCATGATCTCCTTACTCCTATCGTGACCCTCGACATGTGTTCCTTCCCGAGTGATTATCTTTCATCCAGTGAAGATCTCATGGAGGCCATGACTGATTTTTGTCCCTTGACATGGTATCCTTCCAGAGCATTATCCTCTTGGAAGCCATGATCAAGAAGCAGTCACGAGCATAGTTTCTCTTCTCTACGGCAAGCTCGTTAAAAAATGAAACAGAGGTCACGAACATAGTTTCTCTTCTCTGTGGCAAGCTCGTTAAAAAATGAAGCAAAGGCCCTGAACATAATTCTTTTCCTGTGTCAAGCTCGTTAAAAAATGAAACAGTCACCTCTCTTGAACCTTCTTTTCATCCACCCTTCTCCTTTTTCTCATCTATTAGAGAAATTGGTGAAAACCTCAAAGTCGGTGAATGAATTGAAGCTAGGGGGGCATGTCTCCAGCCTTTGATGATCATTATGGAGTTAAGCCACTAGATTTCAAGATGGGGGAATACCGAGCTTAGTCTTTGTTCTTTCTCATGCTTGTAAATACATGAGAATGCATCCGGGTAAACTTTTATCTCTTTTTCGGACCTGTATGGATACATGAAAAAGGAACCCCCTGGAGTGTCCTTTAAGCTCTTTTTCAGACTCTCTAAACATGAAAAGATTGCCCAGTGATCTTTCTTCCTTTCACACTTGTTAAAAGTTTTGAAAGGGTGTCTTTCGAGTGGTAATTTATCTTTTTTTCAGCCTCGCGAGACTAACATTACAAAAAAGGACAACACTGGAGTCATCTTTAAGTTCTTTTTAGACTCTCTAAACATGAAAAGATTGTCGAGCGACCTTGTTCTCTTCACGCTCATTAATGTATTTGAAGAAAATGTCTGTTGAGTGATAGTTTATCTCTTTTTCGGTCTCATCCGACTACTTTATGAAAAAGGAACTGCGAGAGTTCTCTTTTAAGTGTTTTTCCAAACTCTATAATCATGAAAAACCTTCGATTTTTCTGTCTTTGGACTCATTAAACAAACATCGACAGGCCCATATGGGACCGAACCCTTACTTCTTCCATTTCATTAAACAAAGGAAGAAGGACTTACCGAAGGTAAGTTATATCGAGTATGTGTTACCCTCCTTAAGCTCGTTAAATCAAAAAGAGGTACTCATCTATCTGAATGGGGGAAAAATTGAAAGAAGCAAGCCAAGCAGTTTTTGAGAGCATCACCAAGTAACTCTTATGGTCGCCCTTAAACATGGCACCTTGTCTTTGCACGCATTTTAATCTGTTGAACCTCTACACTGAGCCAATCATTTGAGTTTCTTTTACTCCTTAGGGTCACCCGACGTAAGTCACAGCATCCACTGCATCATCAAGTTTTGGTCCATGTCATGTTTTTGCTGTCGTGCCTCGGTGTTCAAGGGAAGTATCTGCCTCGAGAGTCAGCCATCACAAATATCTTGTTTCCATACCTATGTCAGTCCATGTTCTTTTGATCCACCAATTACACCTCTAAGTCAGTTTCATGTCGTTGATGGGGGATACATTAAGGCCCTCCTTCGACTACTCTATTCCTATTTGACTTCAACACATTATCCAAGAACTAGAATTACAAACCAATTAGTACTTTGGGACCTGCATGCCTCAATGGCATGCCTCCTCACGTTAGACAGTGGGTTTACATCATTGACCTCTGATCGAATGATTCCAAGGATGTTCGACTTCAGCTCATCCATTCACATTCGTTGGAATGTACTATGGTACCTTGGGAATCATTGACATCAATGGTGATCTCCCTCGTGCTTGTTAATGGTTTACATCATTGACCAGTAATCAAGTGGTTTCTGCCATGTTCGACATCAGGACATCTATTCACATGGTTAGATTTGTACAACATCGGGATCGGTAAGAAGACCTTGGGTTGAGTGATCACTCTGATATGTACTTTTCCCAGGTTGCGATGGAGTTTCTCTTGAACAATGACACATATACTGTCACATAGATCCACTTTGTATTGGTCGTGGCTATGTCTTTGCATCTCATAGATCCACTGTGTATTCTTCGTGGCTATGATAAGTTCAGGTCATGGGAGTATAGATCCATGGTGTATTTTCGGTGGCTATACCTTTCATCAACATTTGGTGTGTAGAATGTTTGAGCAAGGGTTCAGACGAGGAAGGCTTGACAAAGCTGCTACAATCACATCTATGGCTGTAAGAATTCTTCGTTGTTGTTCTCTTTAATATAATATGCTTGGCCCGTTTCTTTCAAATCTGTGTTTGATCTCACATGAATTTGTCTCTAATAGATAGATCTATTTTGAGCTAATATCAGTAGAGAAGGAAGTTGTTTGTACTTTTGTTTGTCTACAGGGCTTATCGAGGAGCATAAGATTGGATCTCAACTCAGACCGTGCAAGAACAAACACCAGTAAAAAGGTACTTCTTTTCTCCTTCCTCCTCATACATTAGTTTATCTAGATCTAAAAGGAAGTCAGTGGATGTTGTGACTTACGTTAGGTGACCAAAAGGAGTAAAAGAAACTCAAAAGATTGGCTCAGTGCAGAGGTTTAGAAGATTAAAATGCATGCAAAGACAAGGTGCCATGTTCAAGGGAGACCATAACAGTTACTTGGTGATGTTCTCAAAACTGCTTGGCTTGCTTCTTTCAATTTTTCCCCCATCCAGATAGATGAGTACCTCTTTTTGATAAGAATGAGGGAAAGATCCCTTCAATCTCTGAAGGCAGTTGGATTTGAATCCTTGGTCAATCCATGATCTTAGGGAAGATCCATAACTAGAGGAGTAAAATCCTCAACTTACCCCAAAGATATATCAAGTAGTTGGGCCTCTCCAAGCCTATTTAAACAGGCCTTGTCATGGTGAAATAAAGGTGGAAAAGTTGTTGTGAAGAATCTAACCTATGGTCTCATGAAGAAGGTGTCTTTCGGAACATCAGCATTCAGTGTGTAGACTGTTTGAGCAAGGGTTTAGATGAGGAAGGCTTGACGAAGCTACTACACTCATATCTATGGTTGTAAGCATTCTTCATTGTTGTTCTCTTTAATATAATATGCTTGGCCTATTTCTTCCAAATTTGTGTTTGATGTCACATGAATTTGTCTCTAATAGATAGACCTATTTTGAGCTAATATTAGTAGAGCAGGAAGTTGTTTGTACTTTTGTTTGTCTACAGGGCTTATCGAGGAGCGTAATATTGGAGCTCAACTCGGACCATGCAGGAACAAACACCGGTAAAAAGGTCCTTCTTTTCTCCTTCCTCCTCATACATTAGTTTATGTAGATCTAAAAGCAAGTCAATGACCATGATAAGCATCTTTTGTCTTAAGAGTTAAGAGTCTAGATTTCTAGAAACTCTCCTTTTCTTGTGGATACTAGCTGAATAGGACGCCTTGTCCTTTTCTCCAATCTTGTATTGCAGTTTTTTGTAATGTCTTTGAGCTATTGACTGATGTATTAGGGGTTTTATGCATATGTTTAATAATATTGATGATGAGATGTGATTGACATTGCTTTGATCCATGTGAACTGATGAGCCCATGGAGGGCATAACTTTTGATGTGCAGGACCATGACCGACGGATAGGAACCATTTGGACTGGTACACATGGGGAGATGACTAGTTCGGACCTCCATGGGGTTGAAGAGACCACCATATGGATGTTGACACCCCATTAGGGGGCAGAGATAGGACAGACCTTGATCATGGGTTTTTCACCTTAGAGGAAGAGGACGTTCCACCTGAGACACTTCGGCGGGACTAGACCTAGGGGGAATGACCCATTTTCAGTGGAAGGCTAGCCTTGGAAGGCTTAGGACATCCCCATCTTCACCATGATGTCATCTATCTTCATGGACGCTTTTGGAGGCAGAATGGGCATCAATGGCACGTGTGGCATGTTGGAGAGGCCCCTGGGGGGCTAACGTTTTGCTCCTGGATGTCTCATTTTCCCTAGAAAGGGCTACCGCGTCCCTTGAAGGGGATTTTACTCTCTTTCCTGCTTAATTAGGGTTTTACTTAGAATTTAATGTAAAAACAATATGATTTTGACATTATGGCCTTGTCGGCCTTTTTATGACCTAAAACGTAAAATTAGGTCATTGATACACTATATATTGAGGATTTTGATCTTCATTTTATCATCATATTTCACTGACCACTTGGTGAGATCTGAAATTTGCACCCTATTCTAGAGTTTTGGCTGATCTAATGAGGAGCACTTGTTGAAGGAAGACAAATTTTGGCATTTTATGGTGTTTCTTTTGAAGGAAGGTGTTACAACTAGGGTTTGCATGGTTATTTCTTGATGAATTGTAAGTATTTTTCTGCAAAACTTCTTGAATGGATGGTTGTAGTCTAATTTCTTGCATATGTTATTTATTTTTTCTGAATCAAAACCCTAGGTGACAAGCACACAAGTAGGTGCTTGTCTCATGTCCCCTGATAGAGAAACTTCCAGTCATTGAAGGAGAGAAAGAGAGCCTAGCCATAGTTACACTCCTTGTCTCTCTTTCCCCTGTGCTAGTCGTACCATTTAGAATCCAAGAGGAAGAATATGTCTCAAGCCTAGGTTATCTACACTTAGGGTCGTTTTTCTTTTAGTTTTTGATGAAAGTGCCTTGCTGTAGCAACACTCTCCTTCATTAATCCTTCTTGTCTTGTTTTTGTGCTTCATCTGAGCTAGCCATTTGCTGGGAAGGAGGAGAGATCACAAGGCCTTACTTTAGCAACACCAGAGTGAGCCTCTCTCCCCTAGGGTTCCAATTTTGAGGCCGTGCTTTAGCAACACTTCAAAATGTTTCCCTCTAGTCCTTGAAATCCTGCCTCCTTCAACCTGTGTGTCCTTCACTTATGACTCCATTAAACCCTAAGGCATTGATCTAAGACTTCAAATGTTGAAGTAGAACTTGATCTAAACTCTCTCAAAGCTTTTGAATTGAAACCCTAACTACACTAACCCTAACTCTAGCTAACCCTACTAACCCTAAGTTGTTGACGTCATCCTTGGTTATTACATCTTAATGCAACAACGTTTTATTTTATGAGCAATTGAATGGTAGTTAAAGGCATTAATTGAGTTGAGTATTGATCAGTTGCATTGAATTCCATATCATTCTAGTATCTATTGGTGAAGTGACATTACTTTTATTTCTATTTTGTAAATATTAACTTTGTCAACATTGAATATCAGATAACTTATATTGAATATCAGATAGTCTTTGATATATATGAAGTACTAACCAAAGCCTGTATATATCAGTTTATTGTCGCTTTGTTCTCGGGTAGGGATTCTACTTGGTTATCTTTGTTGGCTATAAGCCAGACTATCTGTTTTGGTGGGGATCTGTGAAGGGGGAAACTTGTCATTGTCTCATTATCCTTTAGCCTCTTCAAAACCCTAGGTCACTGGGGACGTCTCCCCTGGTCCTCACCTCCCTAAAGAGAAAGAACCTTCCCATCGTGGTGACATTGGGTGGGATAGGTTCCTATTATGCCAGTTTGGCCCTCTATCTTCTAGCCTTTCTTCCTAGCTACAAACTGTGCGATAACATTTTGGTGCCATTGTCGGGGAAACTAAGTCAATTCTCCTTAGATGAAAAATATTTTCGGTAAGCCTTGCCTCAGAGCCTTATATTACAAGCTTACCAGGTGACTCCAATAGGGTGTTTTCCCTATTTCTTTGATAGTTTCAAGAAAACTATCTGGCGACTCCACTGATGACGAAGCCCACGATGACTTCACAATAAGATCACGGGAACTACAAGCCTTTAGACATGAGTAACATCTCATGGTACCCTCAATAAATGCCCTTTGAATACATAAATTTGCTCCTTGGATTCACTGGTGGTGATAGAGAGAGATATGACTATAACATGAGAAACTTTTGGAATTTCTTCCTATCCTACCCAGTTGATGATTATGTTGAAGAGTTGGTCATGAAAATTTTCTCTAGTACTCTTTCTCACAATGCCAAAGAGTGGTATGACAACCTCCCTGATGTCAGCATCATGACTATGGATCAATTTGAGAAAACCTTTCTCTATGAATGGGGTATCCAACTAGAATACATCCCAAAACTATTAAAAGAACTCAAGCATATGAAGAAAACTGATGATGAAACTGTCAGAGACTTCCACATTAAATTTGAGAACTTGCTATACCAGATTCCTGAGATTCATCATCCTGAGGAGAGGTACCTGGTCCATCTCTTTAATCATGCACTTTTGGGATATCTGAGTTTCCCTCTTGATAAAATAACCTCAAGGACGCTCGATGAAGCTTACTACATGGTTGTAGTAATTGAGAAGAAGATCTCCTCATTTGATATTGGATGCCTTTTTACCTTAAGTACTCTCAATGGATAAAATTTGTTTACCCTTGAGAGCTTCATCATTGATCTCCAAGAAGAAGGGGAACAAACCACAGATCAACGAGGGATCGCTGAAGAAATAGTTGAGGAGACAGAACCCAATAAAGAAGTATAAACATGCCCTCTTCCTCTTGATGAAGTGATCCATAAGCCTTCTCCATGTGCACAAAAACAAGACAATAATGTTAGTTTCTTTCCTTTTTAGGATTTTGATGATACCTTATGTCATGATTCAGAGAGTGATGGAGAAATGGAATCTCTAAATGAAGAGAATCTTCCTTGCTGCATGACCAAGGATAAGATAGTAATGCATGCCAAAGATGCCCATGTCCTAGAAGCTCCTGCACAAGAAGAAAAAGTAAGTTACCCTCCTCTCCAAGATTCAGGAAATTTTCTACCTTATGATTTGAGAAAAGAGGAGGAGATGGGTGAGCTTTTGAGTGATTTCAACCCTCCATGTTATGATACTGATACTGACATAGCTAATTTTTATGAGTTCATACATGTTGGGAGATGTAGGTGGGATGTAGTTGGTTATGATATGGATCCTATATATGACATAAGGAGTCATCTCCAAGTTTTCCCTTTGCAATTATCACAGTGAGCTCTTGACCAGTGGCAACAAGAAGATGAGATTTTTACCGATGCTCCCCAAAAAACCAAGGTTGACCAAGTACAGTATTTTCCTGATAATGTTTGGTCTTACCTTGAGGCCTTTGATGAGTACTCCTCCGAGAACTTATATTTACCCCATGAACATGACTATAAACCACCACTATGCTCGGATTTTGATAGGAGTAGGAACATTGTTTGCCTGAAGAAAGATTCTCATGACCTTTTACTCCAGCCACCTGTTATTACTTTACCTTGCTTTTCCATTAAAGGTGTAGTTGGGAAGTATATTTTTTATGTTGAGTTTTATCTTAGGCAAACCCTAGAATCCAAGGGTTGGTTTGATACTGCAATTTTGACTCTGTTATCTCAGTTTTTCAACTTTCCCTTGATAGTTTGTCAGTCGTTTGCTAGATCTTTGTCGATCCTTTCCTTGACTTCAGAGCGTGAGGATGTCCTAAGTAGCCATCTTGCAGGCCCTTTGAGTCAGTTTTCTGAACCTTGGAATTTTCATGACCCTTTCTTGGATTGGATTGAATACCTTCCTCAGAGATTGACTTGGCGGGATTTTATCCCTCCCGCCCGCCTCCATGAGTTAGACTTTGAGATTTCAGATGATATGATATATATTCTAACCCATGACATTTTTGTGCTTGATTTATCACTATTTTTGTTTATGATGAAGCACAAAGAAAGGTATTGAGGAACGTTGTTGGATTGGCTTCACTGGTTGTTTGACTACACCCAGCAGTCTAGCCAACAGGTAAGTACAGGTAAGAATTTTTCTTTCATCGTCTTACTCATTGATTTCTTTATTTTAGTATATATAGCTATGTATGTTGGGGTGGCATTACCACCCCAATTTTGTTACTGATACTTCTATTGATATTAATCAGGTCTGCAGGTTATGCCAAACATGTTGAGGTTCTCATGTGCTCTACGGTGAGCACATGTCCCCGAGTTGGAGCCAGATGTTATCCCTACTTTTTAGGGATAACTAGGAGATCATGTCTCGAGACCCATAGGTCCTAGACATGGAGTACCGAGAGCAGGATTGACCTGAGCATGGCCCTAGAGGGCTCGCCTTTTCTTCATTCATCATCTTTTGTCTTGTCAGCAGTAGCAACATCCATCACCATCGACTTGATCCTGTATCAGAAGAGGTTCTTTCTCCATGAGGTAATTGGTCTAGGTATCATGGTATGTGTCACTTTTGATCATTGAAACCTTTAAATATATGCATATGATTCATTTTATCTCTAAAAACTGCTTGGATATTACATTAGCCCACTTGACCATGCTTGGGGAAATTGACAGGGTGCCCTAGCAAGCTTGTTCCCATAGGTCTTGGTTTTCCACTGGGGGAATTTCTGAAAAGCCATCGTCCGCTCCTATCATGGCACCACTATTTCATCTTAACTCCTACTCATTTATCCCATTCCCCTTGTCCGGGCATTGGGTCGACCTATTTGTAGGATTGCACCTTATCTCATGGGAAGAAGGGGCTAAAGGCCCAGAAGGTAAAAACAACTGGTAAAAGAAAAAAGCCTAAAAATAAAACCTCGATATGCTTCACCCAGGGATCCCCGAGAAGGCAGTAAAAAGCCTCTCAGCAAGAAACAAGAGGGACCTGAAAAATAAGAAAACAATACCTAGTCATAGTATATGGGGTCTCATCACGAGCCAACCTATTAGGTCCATGGGTACCTAACAATATGACATTTCCACCGTCTGGTTACCATGCCAGGGTAGTGACCTTTGGTTTCATGGCCAAGGGAAAGGGGGTCTCATCACGAGCCAACCTTCTCATCTCTATGAAAGTACTCGTGGGTAACGTTGTCAGCTCTGGTCACCATGCCAAGGAAGTGTCCCCTAGTTAGTTCTTGAACAAAAAATCAAATAAAAGAATAAAACAAGAATAAAAAGAATAAAGGCAAGAATGGGCTTGGAAAAAATGCATCCATGACAGGTACAACTAGCCTTCTACAAAGGCACCCACAGGTAACACTTATGCATCATTGGCCCTCACTGCACCCACATGTCTGGACATCCCTTAACCACATCACCTCACTTACATGGCTTGGATGAGAGCTTTCTGGAAACTCTCCTTTTCTTGTGGACAATAGCCCAATAGGACGCCTTGTCCTTTTCTCCAATCTTGTGCTGCAGTTTTTTGTAATGTCTTTGAGCTATTGAATGATGTATCAGGGGTTTTATGCATATGTTTAATAATATTGATGATGATATGTGATTGAAATTTCTATGATCCCTATGAACTGATGAGCCCATGGAGGGCGTAGCTTTTGATGTGCAGGACCATGCCCGTCGAACAGGTACCATTTGGACTGGTACACATGGGGAGATGACCAGTTCATACCTTTATGGGGCTGAAGAGCCCACCAAATGGATGTTGAGACCCCATCAGGGGGCAGAGACAGGACATATCTTGATCAGGGGTTTTTCACCTAAGAGGAAAAGGACGTTCCACCAAAGACACTCCGACAAGACTAGACCTAGGGGGAATGACCCCTTTTCAGTGGAACGCTAGCCTTGGAAGGTTTAGGACGTCCCCATATTCACGATGATGTTATCCATCTTCATGGACGCTTTTGGAGGCAGACTGGGCAGCAGTGGCATGTGTGGCATGTTGGAGAGGCCCCTGGGGGGCTAACATTTTGCTCTTGGATGTCTCATTTTCCCTAGAAAAGGCTAGCGCCTCCCTTGAAGGGGATTTTACTCTCTTTTCTGCTTAATTGGGGTTTTTACTTAGAATTTAATGTAAAAACAATATGATTTTGACATTATGGCCTTGTCAGCCTTTTTATGACCTAAAAAGTAAAATTAGGTCATTGATATAGTATATATTGAGGATTTTGATCCTTAATTTATCATCATCTTTCACTGACCACTTGGTGAGGTCTGAAATTTTCACCCTCTTCTAGGGTTTTGGCTGATCTAGTGAGGCGCACTTGTTGAAGCAAGACAAATTTTGGCATTTTATGGTGTTTATCTTGAAGGAAGGTGTTACAACTAGGGTTTTCATGGTTATTTCTTAATGAATTGTAAGCATTTTTCTGCAAAACTTCTTGAATGAATGGTTGTTGTCTAATTTCTTGCATATGTTATTTATTTTTGCTGAATCAAAACCCTAGGTGACAAGAACACAAGTAGTTCCTTGTCTCATGTTCCGTGATAGAGAAACTTTCAGCTATTGAAGGAGAGAAAGAGAGCCTAGTCGTAGCTACACTCCTTGTCTCTCTTTCCCCTATGCTAGCCGTACCATTTAGAATCCAAGAGGAAGAATATGTCCCAGGCCTAGGTTATCTACACTTAGGGCTGTTTTTCTTTTAGGGTTTGATGAAAGAGCCTTGCTATAGAAACACTCTCCTTCATTAAGCCTTTTTGTCTTGTTTTTGTGCTTCATCTAAGCTATCCATTTGCTAGGAAGGATGAGAGAGAATGAGGCCTTGCTTTATCAATACCAGAGTGAGCCTCTCTCCCCTAGGGTTCCAATTTTGAGGCCCTGCTTTAGCAACACTTCAAAACTTTTCCCTCTAGTCCTTGAAATCCTTCCTCCTTCAACCTGTGCGTCCTTCACTTATGATTCCATTAAACCCTAAGGCACTGATCTAAGACCTCAAATGTTGAAGTAGAACTTGATATAAAATCTCTCAAATATTTTGAATTGAAACCCTAACTACACTAACCCTAACTCTAGCTAACCCTACTAACCCTAAGTTGTTGACGTCATCCTTGGTTATTACATCTTAATGCAACAACGTTTTATTTTATGAGCAATTGAATGGTAGTTAAAGGCATTAATTGAGTTGAGTATTGATTAGTTGCATTGAATGCCATATTTTTCTAGTATCTATTGGTGAAGTGAGATTACTTTTATTGCTATTTTGTAAACATTATGTTCGTCAACATTTACTTTCAAATTGCTTATATTGAATATCAGATAGTCTTTGATATATATGAAGTACTAACCAAAGACTGCATATATCAGTTTATTGTTTCTTTGTTCTCGGGCAGGGATTCTACTTAGTTATCTTTGTTGGCTATAAGTTGGACTATCTATTTTGGTGGTGATCTGTGAAGGTGGAAACTTGTCATTTTCTGATTATCCTTTAGCCTCTTCAGAACCCCAGGTCATTGGGGACGTCTCCCCTGGGCCTCAACTCCCTAAAGAGAAAGAACCTTCCCATCACGGTGACAATGGGTGGGATAGGTTCCTATTACGCTAGTTTGTCCCTTTATATTCTATCCTTTCTTCCTAGCTACAAACTGTGTGATAACAGGAACAAAAGAAAATATACAGAAAAAAAGGAGACTTGTACTAAATTTGGAAGGAATGCTCCAAATAATTTGAAACGTCCAACAAAGACCTCTTCAAAGGACTCTTGTCATGGAATGCAGGAATTGGAAATCATAGGGGAATCAGGGAAATTAACTCTAAATAGATCTAATACATAAAGGAAAGGAACAAAAGAAGCATCAAAGGACAATATCCATTTGGTTGATATAAAATAAAACTGGGTAATGTGCGACACCTATGAGAAATGGCGCTTGCTTCCATTTGGGGTAGAACCTTCATCACTTCCAAAGAAATGGTTCTGTCAGATGCTTGATTGGCTGTAAGTTCGTGTATTTGGAAAACATTTCAAACTAGCAATCTTACCTTGTGTCTGATTTAGTCTTTTTCATAGTTAACAACTTATTAAAAAGTATATAAATATCATGTTTGATATATATGTATGGATGTAGGTGAGTTTTGTAGTTCTCATGGACTAATTGTTGTTAATTTCTTCTTGGTTCAACATGCCTGAAATGAATCGGTGTGAAATTAGTGAATATTCAACCATGAAAGTTGTTAATGGGATGTATGGAACACAACTAGACCAGTGTCAGGTGGAAGCAAATAAAGAGCAGCTTCAACATCCAGGTGCTACTCTCTTTGAACCCCTCTTTGATATCAAACAAGATGAGTGTTATGAACATAATATATAATAATAAGTATAAATACATCATAAATAGTTAATGAATAATAATGAAGAGACACCTTCCCAGTGAAAGGTCACGTCTCTTCACGAAACTGCACCCCTACGTGGGTATATAAGTCCCTCATTCTTATTGTACGCATCATCTCTTATTCATATACATTATTATTTAATATATTATCCTTTACGGATTATAACCTATTGTCCTACCTACATCGGGTATTTACTTGGTGAACTAGCTTGGTTCACCACGATGGTATCAGAACTTCGTCTGGATCCGGCTTTTGGCCACAAACAGAGTTTCCTTAATTTTTTTGTGTTACAGGTATGAACTAACTGAGAGGGGGGGTGAATCAGTTAGTGTAGATTTATTAACAATTTAGTCTCATTTTTAACTTTGAATCATTAATCTTAGTGGCAGTGAGTCTTAACTGTGAAATCCAGAGTTATAAACATAAA
>ML799275.1:217761-271174 GCA_009831015.1 Picea engelmannii
GTTTCACTTTTGTGTTGCAACATCTGTGTTCGCTTCCAACAGTCGTGTTTCAGCAACTACGTTTTAGCATTTGTGATTCAGCATTTGTGTTTCAGCACTTACGTTTCACTTTTGTGTTGCAGCATCTGTGTTCGCATTTGTGTTGCAGCGTGTTTCAGCATCTGTGTTCACATTTCTGTTTGTGTTGCAGCATCTGTGTTCGCATTTGTGTTTGTGTTGCAGCATCTGTTCTTCATAAACAATCGATTGCCATCAATGACAACCTTGATCATCTGCGTCATTCTTGCTGTAGCCATATTTCCAACATTTTGGTCCTTGACCATAATTGGCCCTCGGCCATTTGAAGTCTAAAATTTCCGCTGCAGAATACAATATTGAAGAAAAATAAACTATTACCCATTTTTTTTTTTAAAGTAAAGAGATTCCTTCCACCTTGCATTGACAAGAATATTGAAAAGAAAGAAAGTGGAAAAGAATGGTTTAAACTACCACAAATTTTCCGGTAAATTCAAGCTCTCTTACTTCAGCACAAGAATTAAATATCTCTATCGTGGAAATTCACGTACAAGAATTTTTTGAACGAGAAGTTTTGGTTTCCATAAAGAAAAAAGAAAATGAAATAAAAATGAATATATATATATATATATGATAAAAAAAAATAAAGAATATATATACAAGGAAAAAGAAAAGAATGTTTTTTTTCCTATTATAAAGAAAAATAAAAGAATATATATATCCATTTGTTGCGCTCTTGGTCCTATAGACCCATCTGCACCTCACAAGTTTCCTTCCTGGAGGAAGGGGAACCAAATCCCAAGTCTGGTTCTCGAGGAGGGAGTTGTACTCCTACATGGCGGATTCCCAAAAGGGATTTCCAGCAGCCTTGCCATAAGATTCTGGATTTGAATGCTAAACCATGAAATGATGCTTGGGTGGCATTGGTTCAGTGGCAGTGAGTGCAAGAGGAGGCTCCTCGAAATCAAATCGAGTCCTCCTAGTATCAACTAGATCCCCAACAAGATCCCATGCATCCTGCAGAGTAATCTTGGACCACTTGGGCCTCTACTTTGGCTCTGCATCTAACTGTACTGACTCTGTATCTAGATCACCTGAATCCTATGAATCAAAAGTCTCATCTAAAGAATATTCAGCATGTGCATGCTCATCGTCTCTAACAGGTGGAAGAACAAAAGTTTATGCATGTGACTATTGAGGTACATGCGAGACACTTTCCTTGAATTGGACACTACGCTCAATGATGAGTCGGTTCGAGGAAATATCAATGAGTCTATATCCCTTCACACCATCAGAGTATTAAAAAAACATACACTCTATGTTATGTGGATCAAGTGCCTTCCTCTTCTCAGAGGGAATCCTAGCCCATGAGCGTGAACCGAAAATATGAAAGTGGCTCACTTCCAGTTTGAGGCCGCTCCAAGCCTCGTAAGGGGTCTTATTCTTGACAGATTTATGGTAAGATTTGTTTTGGATGTAGGTTGCACAATTAAGTGCTTCAACCCATAATATTGATGTAAGTGACTTTGCATGTAGCATGCAAGATGCCATCTCTTTTATATATCTATTTTTCCGCTCAACAACTTCGTTTTGCTGCGAAGTATAAGGAACCGTGTGCTGGAACTGAATCCCTACCTCATGAAAAAGATTTTGTATCTCATGGTTGACATACTCTCCCTCATTATCTATTCGGAGGACTTTGATTTTCTTTCCTTATTGTGTCTCAATAAGGGATTTTAAATCTTTGAGGTGTTGAAAGACCTCATATTTTTTCCTGAGAAAGAAAATCCATGTGAAGCGTGAGAAATCATCAACAAAAATGAGCACGTACCTTGCTTTACTGATTGATAGATGCGGAAAAGGGACCATGAGGTCACTGTTATCCCCACTTTTCATGGATAACTAGGAGATCATGTCTCGAGGCCCACAGGTCTTAGACATGGAGTACCAAGAGTAGGATTGACCTGAGCATGGCCCTGGAGGGCCCGCCTTTTCTTCTTCTTCTATAATCTTTATTTTTTCAGCAGCAACAACATCCATCACCGTCGGCATGGCCCTATATCAGAAAAGGTTCTTGCTCCATGAGGTAATTGGTCCAGGTATCATGGTATGTGTTACTTTTGATCATTAAAACATTTAAATATATGCATCTGATTCCTTTTATTTCTAACAACTGTTTGGATCTTACATTTTCCCACTTGACCATGTTTGGGGGGATTGACAAAGTGCCCTAGCAAGATTTTTTCCATAATTTTTTGTTTTCCACTAGGGGGACTTCTGAAAAGCCATCGTTCGCAATTGGCATGTGTGGCATCTTGGAGCAACCCAATGAGGGCTAACGTCTTGCTTTAGGAGGCTACATTTTCCCCAATAGGGGCTAATGTCACCCTAGGAAGGGGTGACGTCTTACCTTTTTTCTTGATTAGGGTTTAGTCTAGCATTTAATGTAAAAACAATATTATTTTTGTATTATGGCCTTGTCGACCTTTTTATTACCTAAAAAGTAAATTAGGTCATTGATACACTATATATTGAGGGTTTTCACTCTCATTTTTATCATTACTACTAATAAACTCCATAAGGAGGTCTGAAATTTGTGCCCTATCTTGGGTATTTGGCTGATTTGGTGAGGTGCACTTGTTGAAGGAAGACATTTTTTGGCATTTTATGGTGTTTCTCTTCAAGGAAGGTGTTACAACTAGGGTTTGCATGGTTATTTCTTGGTGAATTGTAAGTATTTTTCTGCAAAACTTCTTGATTGAATGGTTGTAGTTTAATTTATTGCATATGTTTATGAATATTACTAAATTAAAACCCTAGGGGACAAGCACACAAGTAGTTCATTGTCTCATGTCCCCTGATAGAGAAATATTTAGCCATTGTTGAGGAAAGAAAGAGCCTAGCCATAGCTACACTCCTATTTCATTTTCCTCTTTGCTAGTCGTACTATTTTGAAGCCAAGAAGAGTGAGACGTCCCTGGCCTAGGTTTAATACACTAGGGCCGTACTCTTTCTAGGGTTTGTTGAAAGGCCTTGCTGTAGCAACACCTTATCTTATCAAACCCTCTTGTTTTGGTTATATACTTTATTCTTGAGCTAACCATTTTTTTAGGAAGGAGGAGAGAGTACGAGGCCTTGCTGTAGCAACATCAGAGTGAGCCTCTCTCCCCTAGGGTTCTGATTTTGAGGCCTTGCCTTAGAAAAACTCTTCCCTCTAGTCCTTAAAATATTTTCCTCCTTCAACTCTTGCGTCCTTCACCTTTGACTCCATTAAACCCTAAGGCACTGATCTAAAGTCCTCTAACGTTGAAGTTGATTTGATCCAAACATTCTCAAAACTCTTTGAATTTCAAACCCTAACTACACTAACCCTAAAACTTAACTAACTCACTAACTCTAGTTGCTGACGTCATCATTGGTTATTTCATCTTTAGTGCAACAACGTCTTGTTTTAAGAGCAAGTGAATGGTGGTTTAGGCATTAATTGGATAAAGTGTTGATTGGTTACATTGAATGCCACATTGTTCCAATATTTATTTGTGAAGTGTTATATATTTTCATTGTTATTGATAAACATTGACTTCGTCACCATTTATTGCCAATTGCTTATGTATATTTATCGGATAGTCTTATGAAGTGCTAACCCATTGAAATATAGCTTGAATATATCAGTTTGTTGTTTCTTTGTTCTAGGCAGGTACACTTCATTGGGGGTTTTACTTCATTATTGGTTGTTTAGCCAGGAATATCTGATTGTCGGTGACTTGTGAGGGGGGGGGAATCTAATATTTGTCTTATTAGCCTCTTGCCTCTTCAAAACCCCAGGTCACCGGGGACGTCTCCCCTGGGCCTAACCTCCCTAAAGAGAAAGAACCATCCCATTGTGGTGACATTGGGTGGGATAGGTTCTTGTTATGCCAGTTTGGCCTTCTATCTTATAGCCTTTTCTCCTAGCTACAAACTGTGCAATAACAGTCACTATGGATCAGATCTAAACGAGAGAAATCCTTTTGAGTCTTTCCTTTGTCGAATTTCTCTTGAGGGTGTTTTCCAAGAACACATCCCTCACAAATTCCTTTGGAGAAGTGGATGTTGGGTAGATAATCAACCATTCCCTACTTTCTAAGTTGTTGCATATATCTGAAATTTAAATACTTGAACCTTTCGTGCCATATCCTACTGCTTTCATCATGATGGGTAAGCAGTAATGCAGAATCTGGTTCAATAAATTTAGAAAAAATGTAGTCTAGATTGATGATTTACCTCACCAGTAGAAACCCTGGAATTGGTTTGCATGTCATAGATATCCATTGCATCAGGTGTGAATATGAGTCTATTTCCAGTGCTGAAGTTAGTCATCTAATACACGGAGATAAGATTGATTGAAAGTTTGGAAATGTGAAGCACATTCTCGAAGCTTTCGTTTGTGAGTTCAATTCTTCCTTTGTCTGTGACCTCGACTAGAGAGTTGTCCCCCATCAGAATAGGAGGACCTTTGCATGCATCCATTGAAGAATAAACTTCCTTTCTGGAAGCCATGTGGTGTGATGCACTTGAATCTACAATACAAGCATAGGGAGAGGAGTTGATGGCAATCAAGGCATGGCTAGAATTGTCTTTCTTGGGATTCTAATATTCTGGCTTCTTCTTCTTGGCACCCTCGGGGATGTGATTTCCAAGGTTGTTTTGCTGAATTATTTGGGTCATTAGATCTATCTGTTTCTGCATACATGCAGATTCTGGATGGAATCCTTTATGGTTGTAAGTACATTTCTCCCCTTTTCTTCCATTTCCACCTTTGGATCCGGAGGCAACATTGAAGGGTTTTAAGTACCCTTCCTTCTTTTGATTTGCATGTGCTTTCCTTTTGTCTTTGTCTTTAGATTTTTTATATTGATGATCATTTCCATCTTGCACAGTAAGTGCATGCACCTTTGGGACTTTGATTTTTCCCATATTGATGAGCTTGTTCTACTCTTGTGTCAGAGACTTGATAAAGGCCTCAAGAGAGGGCATCGTCCAGGTAGATCCAGAGGCGAACCTAACTAAATGAAATGTGGATACAAACATTGAGTATTCTGGACCAAGTTTGGAGACAATGGTGATAACCATTTGTTTCTCCTCCTTATATTTATCAAACCCTCAAGCCTTCAATTGCGACAACAAATTCTTATATTTGGTAAAGAAATCTTGGAGATTGTCGAAGGTTTTTGGATCCTGTTATCACACAGTTTTTAGTTTGGATAATAGATGGATGTAAGGAGACAAACTGGTGTAATTGAACCAATCCCACCCAATGTCACCTCGATGGGAGGGTTCTTTCTCTTTAGGGAGGTAAAGCCCAGGGGAGACATCCCCGGTGAACTGGGGTTTTGAGAAGGCAAAGGATTGAAGGCTAAGAGATAAGTTCCCCCCTCACAAGTCACCGCCGAGAAGATAGTCCAGCTAACCATCCAATAAAGAGAAGTATAACCAAAAGATATGTACCTACACGTGACAAAGCAACAAGAAATATATATATGCAAGCTTACTCACTTGGTTAGTACTTCACATAATCAATGACTATCTGATATATAAGCAATTTGAGCAATAAATATTGATGAAGTTAATGTTTATATGATAGCAACGATGTATAATATCACTTCTTCAATAAATGCTAAAGAAACTTGGCATTCAATGTAACAATTAACACTTCATTTAGATGACGCCTTAAACAACCATTCAATTGCTTAAAGTAAAATGATAGCTGCACAATGATGTTTATAGCAAAGGATGACAACAACAATTAGTCAGTAGGGTTAGTCTTTAGGCTAGGGTTGGAAAGATTAGTAATTTATTTGAGTGTTTGATTGAAGTTGTGATCAAGTTACTCAAGATAAAGGAGGTCTTTAGGTCAGTGCCTTAGGGTTAATGGAGTCAAAAGTAGAGGACACAAAAGTTGAAGGATCAAGTGAAAGTAATAAGACTAAGGACAAGAGGGTTAGACCTTGAGGTGTTGCTAAGGCAAGGCCTCAAGGATGAAACCCTAGGGGAGAGAGCCTCACTTTGGTGTAGGGAAACTAGGCCTTAATGCTCTCTCCTCCTTCCTTAGCTTAAATGGAAAATCTTCTAGCTCAAAAGATTGCATAAGACCAAGACAAGAGGTTTTGCAGGTAATCTGTTGTTATGGCAAGGCTTTATCAAGAAAACCCTAGGGAAAATCAACTCACCAAGGTGTAGAGGAACTAGGCCTTGATTTGTTTTCTCCTTCTTAACTCAATAAGAAAAATGACTAGCATGGAAGAGGAAGAAAAGAGTGTTTCTAAGGCAAGGCTCTATCTCTCTTCAATAAATGGCTCAAAATATTGACAAGGACATGAGACGAGGACCTACAATGTGTGCTTGTCACCTGGGGTTTATTCAACAAATTATAGCCATAAATGCAAGAAGAACAATACTACAACCATTCAATTAAGAAGTTTTGCAGAAATTTACTTACATTTAACCAAGAAAACAAGTAACAAACCCTAGTTGTAACACCTTCCACCAGGATAAATGCCAAAAATGAAAATATAAGTCCAAAATAGTCTTCCTTCAACAAGTGTGCCTCACTATTTTAGCCAATCACCCAAAAATGGTGCAAATTTCAGACCTCACCAACTGGTGAGTGAAAGATGATGAAAAAATGAAGATTGAAACCCTCAATTGATACAGTACCATGACCTAATTTTACATTTTAGGTCATGAAAAAGGCCGACAAGGCCAAAATACTAAAAATCATACTGTTTTACATTAAATTATTAAAATTAAAACCTAATCAAGCTAAACAGAGACGTCATGCCCCTTTTAGGGTGATGTTATCCCTTTCTAGGGAAAATGTAGCATCCTGGGGAAAAACGTTAGCCCTCCTTGGGCTTCTCCAACCTGCCACACGTGCCAAAACTACCCCAATTGTCTCCCAAAGAGTCCATGCTACTAGGTGACATCATAGTCATGAAGAGTGACATCCTAGGCCTTCCAAGGCCAACGTTTCACTGAGAAGGGCACAACGCCCCTAGGTCAAGGTGTGTTGGGGTGCCTCTGCAAGATGTCCTCCTTCTCTCCTATGAAAACCCCTTTGTCTTGTCTCTACCCCCTGTTGGGGTCTCAACATCCATATGGTGGGCTCTTCAGCCCCATGGAGTTCTGAACCAATCATATCCACATGTTTACCTATCCAACATGGTACCTGTCCGTCGGGCATGATCCTGCACATCAACAGCTACGCCCTCCATGGGATCATAAGTCACATGGATCATAGCAATGTCAATCACATCTCATCATCAATATTATTAAACATGTGCATAAACCCCTATTACCCCAGTTAAAATCTTAAAGACATTATACAAGCCTGCAATACAAGTTTGGGGAAAGTGACAGGGCGTCCTATTGGGATAGTGTCCACTGGAAGAGGCAAGTTTCCATAAGAAACTTCATCTGAGCCATGTAAGTGGGTGATGTGGATAAGGGATATCCAGGAAAATGGGTGCAGTGAGAGCAAGGAGATGAAAATTTTTACCTGTGGGTGCCTTTGTAGAAGGCGAGCTGCACCTGTCCTGGATGCAAGTTTTTTCAAGCCCAATTCATGCCTTTTATTCTTTATTCTTATTGATTTTTCTTCAAGAATCTAATCAAGGGACACTGCCTTGGCATGGTGACCAGTGGTGGCGTTACCCACATGTACTTTCATAGAAATGAGAAGGTTGGCTCATGATGAGACCCCCTTTCTCTTGGCCATGCAACCAAGAGTCACTACCTTGGCGTGGTAACCAGCTGGCGGTAATGTCATACTTCTAGATACCCATGGACCTAATAGGTTGGCTCGTGATGAGACCACCTATCCTCTTATTAGGTCTTGTTTTATTATTTTCATTGGGCCCCTCTTGTTTCTTGCTGAGAATCCTTTTACTTCTTTCGCGGGGATCCCTGGGCGAAGCATCTCGAATTTTTATTTTAAGGATTTTATCTATTGTCAGCTTGCTTTTACCTTCTAATCCTTTAGCCCCTTCTTCCCATGAGATAGGGTGAAATCCTCAAATGATAGGTCAACCCAATGCTCAGACAAGTGTAATGGGATAGATGAATGGGAAGCAATATGGAAAAGTGGTGTTATGATGGGAGTGGACGATGGCTCTTCAGAAGTCCCCCCAGTGGAAAACCAAAACCTATGGAAATAGTCTTACTAGGGCATCTTTTCATTCTCCCCATACATGGTCAAGTGGGCAAGTATAAGATCCAAGCATTTGTTAGAAACAAAAGAAATTAAATGCACATATTCAAAGGTTTTGAGGACCAGAGTGACATATACCATGATAACCAGACTCATTACCTCATGAATCAATAACAATCTATGATACAAGAACAAACCGATGGTGATGAATGTTGTTGTTGCTGACAGAGTAGAGGCACTGAAAGTGAGAAAAGATGGGCCATGCCAAAGTTGACCTGGCTCTCGGTACTCCCTATCTAGGACTTGTCGGCCTCGAGACATGATCTCCTAGTTATCCCTAAAAGTGGGGTATAACAGATCCAATGGGAGAAATTCTACCTCAAGCATGTGTCCCCTCATCTCATCCTATTTTCCAAAAATCCCTTCCATGGTGGTCCGAGCTTCATTGGGGGTTTTACAGGAGGATATGTGAAAGAGGAGTTCAGGAGAAATGAGACTGCAAATTGTTCTAGACGCTTCATCCATTCGAATTAAATACTTGGATTTGTTTATGGATGATGTTGGTTTTGTCTCTGTGTTAATGGTTAACCGGTATAATCCTCTGCCTCGAAGATGCATTATTATCTTCTCCTTCCGTGCAAAGAAATTGTACAGTGTAAGAATGAATTCTTTTGGAAATTCCATTTTCCCAATGTCTTCAATCTTTGGTACTTGCAAAAATAATTTGGTGTGTCTTTTCCCTAGCAGTCTGCCAACTATGATACCATGTAAATGTGTTGAATATGTATAGAATAGATCTAGCTAGGAAATGACATACACAGTTGCAGAAAAAATATGAGAAAAGAGAAGCAGAAGAGAAAGAATGGAAGAGTTCTCATTAACCAAATGAATGAATGATAATTTACATATGATATACTCTGTATAAACCAACTAATGCACACTTGAGGAGAATCCAATGTGCCATAGTGGTGTTCTAGAGTGATCTGGACACACACCAACAGTTATGGGAGTAAACTTCCACCTAGTCTAGTCTCTCAAGAAGTAACGGGAGTGAACTACCACCTAATATTAGTTAACTAGTCTCTCGGTCTTAAATTAATTGAATGAAACAAAGTGAAGTGAGGAGGAGATGAGGAAATCATGAGTAATGTGCTATTCTGGTGATGACCCCAAGGAAAATGCGCATTAGTTGGTGATGATCCCAATGTTGCATGGTGATAATCCCAATGTGGCATCTAGAATCCACTCAACTGATCAAACTGAAGTGTGAACTGAAGAGAATATTCTCCTAGAGGAATATGCTTCCTAAAATATAGGAGACTGAATAATGACTAATAAACATAGGAAAAACCATAGGAAAAAGAAATCCTAGGTGAGTGTGAAGTATCTCCAACATAGAGATCTCCGCATAAGTTAGAGAAACAAAGATCAAAATGTTAATTCCACAAAGTATCTGTGTGGGTGAAGCGAATAGGCTATAAGTCCTTTGTTTACCTATCAAACACAAATTTCAAACAAATCCTTCATCTTAAACATTTGAAACAAATCTTCCTATGATCTATGACTGTGGGCATCCTTCTACTTAAGCAATATATCATATAATTTCAATGTATTTCCTTTCATCAAGGTTGCCTTTCCTTTTCTTATATTGATCTATCTACAAACTACAACTATGTATGATCATTGATGTGTTTTCTATTGTTGGTATTTTAGACGAATTCTTTTTCTCTTGTTTGGGTCTAGCTTATTTCATTTATTTTTAAGCCTGGCAACTTTCTTCTTAAGATTTGAAGTCATTCTGCTCTACGCTTTTCACCTTTTATTGAAGGCCTAATATGTAAGCACTATTTGTGCGTGCCTTTTGGTTTTAATGATCAAAGGATTGTAAAACATGCGCTTCTTTTATTCTTGTTCCAAACAGGGTCAAACTTTGGAGACTATGGCTCATTTTTTCAGACTCATCAATGGTCTCCATTAGTTTTGCTTCAATATAAAACTCCAGCTATCATGTAGAACAATAATACTAAAAATTTACCGAATAAGCCACTGGTGAAGGTATTATTGATTTGATTTACAGATGTTAAAATGATTGGATGTAGCATTTAATTATAATTGCACATTATGTGATTGAGAGCCTTGACATATACTCTATACCCTTCTCTCTAGAAAAATAAATTTTGACAATCTTTTGCAGCACACATTGGTAGCTTCAAGCTCAGGAGCCACTGTCCTTTCTACATGCAATGCTTTGGTGGACAATATATTTTCTATTTCAGCACGCTTAGATAATAATGTTATGAAAAGTGGGGAGATGGTTGTGATTGATGTTAAGAATAGTAGAGAAATGGAGGACAACAAGCTTAAAGAAGGAGACATCTGCTTCAACCAAGACCATGACTCCAACTGTGACCCCGATGTTTCATTTTCCTACATTGTGAGTGTCCATAATGTTTTTTTATAACTGCACTATAAAGTGATGAGCTTAGTTTGATTCCATTCAATGGTATGCAAGATGAAATCACACTCCAATGCCATCAATCCCTTTAAATGGCGACTTGTCTTCCATTCACTGCTGCTCGACATGCACTTCCACATTTGAACTAGGTTATTCGCATATCCTATGTAGCTCGGTGTACATTTGGTCCACATGATGGTTGGTTTCTTGCAGAGATGAATATGCATGCTTGCTCAGCATCCCCTATTCTTTTGGGCGATGGGTTGTGTGGGTGCTTGTGTTTTAATAATAAACAGTTAGATACAAGCCTTGGGATAGTTTCTAGAACTTTAAATATCATTTTCTTATCTAACATATCAATCAATTGTTTTGTTGTTTCTTATTCTGAAAGTAGGAATTCTCTTCTTGCAAGACTTGAGAGATTGTTTTTTTGGGGTTGATGCAAGACACTAAACTACAGAATGTTTTGGGTCACTTTCAAAAGAAATTTGAGGGAGAAGTATCAACTGAGAATTTGGGAGAGTAGAAGGATGTGGCATCAACAATGTGTTGGTTGAATAACAGTTTCTCTTTGCCATTTTCCCTCCACGTTGGCAACATTGTAGTGTTCATGTAGAAACACAAGAAAAGGACAGTGAATTTATACACCATTTTGAAAAGAGATAGTGGTTGTTCTTTTGGGCCCTTTTTAAACTATCTCTTTCTGTTTCCTGTCATAATTCTTTGGCATACAAACTAGATGAAAAAATTTTCCTTAAGCTAATGCATTTTCTTCTCCAACATCATTTTATTTATCTAAATTAACAAGTTTCCTGCTATATCCTCGTAACTCAGGAGTTTCTTTTAGTGAATGAATTCAGTACTAGGCTTGTAATCCTAGCCCTTGTTCCAAATGATTACCAGGTTTATGATCTTCCATGGAAAATCATTATGGCTCTCATTGCAATAGAAAAATGGATTCAATCCATAAGCACATTTGTTTCTTGCAATAGAGTTGTTTGTATGTACTTATGTAATTGATAATGCTAATAAAGTAAGAACAAATAATTAGATGGTACCAACAAATATTAAAATTAAAAAAAAAAAAAAAAGCATATCTTTAATCATAAATATTTGAAACAAAGCCTGCTTTGAACTGTGACTGTGACTTGGCATTCTTCTACTTGAGAAATATATCATAAAATTTCAATTCAATTCCTTTCAATGAGGTTTCCTTGTTTTTCCTTATATTGATCTATCTACAACATGTATGATCATTGAAATTATCATACAAATTTCCCTGTTTGTGTCAACCTTATTTCATTTATTTCTAAGCCCAATGGCTTTCGTTTTAAGACTTGAACTCAGCCTGCTCAACACTTTTCACATTTTTACTGAATGCCTAATAAATAAAATGTGCACTATTTGTCTGTATTTGTTTACTTTTAGTCATCAAAGGACTATAAAACCTGTGCTTTTTTCTTGTTGCAAACAAGGTCAAAATTTGAATACTATGGCTCATTTTTTAGGACTCATCAGTGGTCGCCACACGATTTTCTTAAACCTAAAAATTCATCTATTGTGCAAAACAATAATACTAAAAAAATACCCAATGAGGAGGTGGGGGAGGTATTATACATTTGATTTACAGTGGTTACATCTAAATTCTCTATACATTGTTGTCCATAAAAAATAATTTTTGAGAATCTTTTGCAGCACATACGGTTGGCAGATGCAAGCTCTGGAGGCATTGTCCTTTCAAAAAAGGTTTCTTTAGCATCCTTAGCTTCTGATGTTGCAAAAAGTTGGGAGATTTACATGACTATTATTAGGGGCAGTAGAGAAATCTCCACTTTGAAAAAGGATTCTATTGTTCAGAATATACATATTTGTGATCAAAAGAGAGTTAAATTGCAAATTAAGATGGGTTATAGATCTATACCATGTAGCAAGAGCTCTGCAATTTACAACATCTTAGGCCATGGGAATTCTCAATGCCCATCACTTGAGGATATCCCCAATGATGGCCAAGAATTCTCTCCTGAAAATGAATCCACTCATGCTCCATCTCCTCTGTCTATTATCCAAGTATGTTTTCCATTTTTTGTCTTTGCTCACAGAGCTTGTTTAATTTAATGTCTCTTTAGGGATCCAAACATCTTCTCTAGATGACTAAAGGTTTTTTATCAGTTTGTTTGCTTGAACTAGAGCAGATTATGGCATCGCATTAGATTACTGGAAGTTCCTTGCCTACACCCCTTCCAGATTTTCTTCCCTGATTGTTGGAGAGAGATGAGAAGGTTTTTGCAAAAGAACCTGAAAATTTGATAGCTAAGACAGAATCTCAGAAAGAGCCTTCAACAAATAAAAATGACATTGATTTGGTAAAGGTGTTTCAAGGACTAAAGGAAAATAAAGTGATATATAGTGGGAACAAAAGAAAATATACAAAAAAAAAGGAGAGTTACACTAAATTTGGAAGGAATGCTCCAAATAATTTGAAACATCCAACAAAGAGTTCTTCAAAGGACTCTTGTCATGGAATGCAAGAATTGAAAATCATAGTGGAATCAGCGAAATTAACTCTAAAGAAATCTGATACACAAAGGAAAGGAGCAAAAGAAGCATCAAAGGACAATATCCATCTAGTTGATATAAAATAAAATTGGGTAATGTGCAACACCTATGAGAAATGGTGCTTGCTTCCATTTGGGGTGGAACCTTCATCACTTCCAAAGAAGTGGTTCTGTCAGATGCTTGATTGGCTGTAAGTTTATGTATTTGGAAAATATTTCAAACTAACAATCTTACCTTGTGTCTGATTAAGTCTTTGTCATAGTTAACAACTTATTAACAAGCATATAAATATCATGTTTGATATATATATGTGTGGATGTAGGCGAGTTTTGTAGTTTCTCATTGACTAATTGTTGTAAATTTGTTCTTCATTCAACATGACTGACATGAATCGGTGTGATATTAGTGAATATTCAACCACGCAAGCTGTTAATGGGATGTATGGAACACGACTAGGCCATTGTCAAGTGGATGCAAATAAAGTGAAACTTCAACATCCAGGTGCTCCTGTCTTTGAACCCCTCTTTGATATCAAACAAGTTGAGTGTTATGAACATAATGTAAAATAATAAGTATAAATACATCATAAATAGATAATGAATAATAATGAAGAGACACCTTCCTAGTGAAAGGTCACATCTTTTCATAAAAGGGCACCCCTGCATGGGTATATAAGTCCCTCATTCTTATTGTACTCATCATCTCATATTCATATACATTATTATTTAATATATTATCCTTTATGGATTATAACCTGTTGTCCTACCTACATTGGGTATTTACCTGGTGAACCAGCTTGGTTCACCACAGTGGTATCAAATCTTCGACTCGATCCGGTTTTTGGCCATAAACAGAGTTTCTCTAAATTTTTTGGTCCTTGACCATAATTGGGCCTTGGCCATTTGAAGTCTAAAATTTCCACTGCAGAGTACAATATTGAAGAAAAATAAACTATTACCCAAAAATTTAAAATAAAAAAAAGTAAAGAGATTCCTTCCCCCTTGCATTGACGAGAATATTGAAAAGAAAGAAAGTGTAAAAGAATGGTTGAAACTACCACAAATTTTCCGGTAAATTCAAGCTCTTTTACTTCAGCACAAGAATTAAATATCTCTATCGTGGAAATTCACATACAAGAATTTTTTGAACAAGAAGTTTTTGTTTCCATAAAGAAAAAAGAAGAAAAATAAAAAAATACACACACACACACACATATATATGATAAAAATAAATAAAGAATATATATATATATATATATACACACACATACAAAAAAAGAAAAGAATATATTTTTTCCTATTATAAAGAAAAATAAAAATATATATATAATAAAAAGTGAAGAATATATATGTTATATTAATTTTAAGAAGTGAAGAATATATGGTGAAAAATATAAAAGGAGGATATATAATAAAAAAGTCAAAAGTCTTTTTAAAAAAAAAAGGTTGTTTTAAAAGTTCACAAATTTCATGAGTTAAGGAAGGAGTATAACTAAAAGATTTATTTTGGAAAGTGTGAAGGTAATATTAAATTATTTTTCAATAATTACCAAGGAAAAAAAAGATATTAAGTGAATATAAAATTACTTTTGGTAAAGTATAAGAAAATATTCAAAGTTTTTGAACTCTATATATATAAAAAGAAGAGTTATCAAGGATTATTTTCTTAAAAGAATATAAATGAATATTAGAGGAAGATATCTATTAAGTCAAGAAGTTTAAGTCTTATTATTATTAAAGGGATATTATAATAATTATAAGGTTAATTCAAATTAAAGATTTTTAAGGAAGGAATATTTTTTGGTAAGAATCATCTAACTAGATGCATCAGATTATTAACATTTAGAGGAAATATTCAAGAAAAAGAAGTTAGCATCCACTTTTTCCCAGATAAGAAGAAAAATGGCATAAGTATGGATTTGGTGAATCAATTAATAATTCCAAAGACAAATGTAATCGAAACAAAAGACTTTTTTTTTGCCATAAATATGACATCAAAGACTTAACGTTGACACTCGAAGATTATAAACTCATATCGAATTTCGAGGTTACAACTATATATGAAAAAGAGGTTGATATAATCCTCAGCTCGACTTGGTTAGAGACGTTGGGTAGTGTTATCCCCCACTTTTAGGGATAACTAGGAGATCATGTCTCGAGGCCCACAGGTCCTAGACATGGAGTACCAAGAGTCGGATCGACTTTAGCATGGCCCTGGAGGGCCCATCGTTTCTCCCTTTCAGCGCCTCTACTTTGTCAGCAGCAGTAGCATCCATCACCATCTGCTTGGTCTTATGTCTGAGATGGTTCTTGCTCCATGAGGTAATGAGTCCGGGCATCATGGTATGTGTCACTATGATCTTCAAAACCTTTGAATATGTGCATTTAATTCCTTTTGTTTCTAACAAATGATTGGATCTTGTACTTTCCCACTTGACCATGTCTGGGGGAATTGACAGGATTTCCTAGTAAGCCTGTGTCCATAGGTTTTGGTTTACCACTGGGGGGATTTCTGAAAATCCATCGTCCACTCCCATCATAGCACCACCTTTTCATCTTGCTTCCCGCTCACCTGTCCCATTACACTTGTCCAGGCACTGGGTTGACCTATCATTTGAGGATTTGCACCTTACTTAGTGGGAATAAGGGGCTAAAGGCCCAAAAGGTAAAAGCAAGCTAGAAAAATATAAAATCCTTAGAATAAAACCTCAATATGCTTCACCCAGGGATCCCCGAGAAAGCAATAAAAGGATTCTTAGCAAGAAACAAGAGGGACTCGTAAAATAATAAAACAAGACCTAGTCAGAGGATAGGGTGTCTCAACACGAGCCAACCTATTAGGTCCATGGGTACCTAGCAGTATGACATTACAACTAGCTAGTTACCACGTCAGGGTAGTGACCCTTGGTTGCATGGCCAAGGGAAAAAGGGTCTCATCACAAGCCAACCTTCCCATTTCTGTGAAAGTACTTGTGGGTAACACTGTCACCACTGGTCACCACGCCAGGGCAGTGTCCCCTGATTAGCCTCTTAAATAAAAAGCAATAAGGAATAATAGAATGAAGAATAAAGAATAAAAGGCATGAATGGGATTGAAAAAAATTGCATACAGAACAGGTACAACTCACCTTCTACAAAGGCACCCACAGGTAAAGCTTTGCACCCTCTTCTCTCATTGCACCCACTTGCTTGGACATCCCTTATCCACATCACCCACTTGCATGGCTCAGATGAAGTCTTTTCCGGAAACTTTCCTTTTCTAGTGAACACTAGCCCAATAGGATGCCCTGTCGCTTTCCCCAAAGTTGTATTGCAGGCTTGTATGATGCCTTGGAGATTTTAACTAGGATGATAGGGGTTTTGTGCACATGTTTAATAATATTTATGATGAGATGTGATTGACATTGCCATGATCCTTGTGACTTATGATCCCATGGAGGGCGTAGCTGTTGATGTGTAGGATCATGCCCGACGGACAGGTACCATGTTGGACCGGCACACATGGGGAGATGATCAGTTCAGACCTCCATGGGGATGAAGATCCCACCAGATGGATGATGGGACCTCATCAGGGGGCAGAGACAGGACAAATATGGTCAGAGGCTTTGCACCAAAGAAGAGGAGGACATTCCACCAAAGGCACCCTGGCAGAGCTTGACCTAGGGGGGTTGTGCCTCCTTTATTGGAATGTTGACCCTGGAAGGCCCAGGATGTCACCCATGATGATAATGACATCATCCATCCTTGTGGACATCTTAGGAGGTAGATTTGGTAGTGTTGGCAAATGTGGTAGGTTGGAGAAGCCTAAGGAGGGCTAACGTTTTGCTCCAGGATGTTGCATTTTCCATAGATGGGGCTAATGTCACCCTAAAAGGGTCATGATGTCTCTCTTTAGCTTTATTAGGGTTTAATTTTGAACATTTAATGTAAACTAATATGATTTTTAGTATTTTGGCCTTGTCGGCCTTTTTATGACCTAAAAGTGAAATTAGGTCATGGTACAATATAAATTGAGGGTTTTTACTCTCATTTTTTCATCATCTCTCACTCACTCATTAGTGAGGTCTGAAATTTGCACTACACTTGGGTTCTTGGCTGAAATTGTGAGGCGCACTTGTTGAAGGAAGGCATTTTTGGATTTCTATTGGCATTTTTGGCATATTTCTTTATGGAAGGTGTTACAACTAGGGTTTGCTATGCTCTTTCTTGGTGAAAGTAAGTGAATATCTGAAAAACTTCTTAATTGAATGGTTGTATTGTTATTTCTTACATATATTGTTATGATTTGTTGAATAAACCCTAAGTGAAAAGCACACATTGGAGGTACTTGTCTCATGTCCCCGTCAAGATTTTTAGCCATCATTTGAAGAGATAAAGAGCCTAGCCTTAGCTACACTCTTATCCTCCTCTTCTTTGCTAGTCGTTTTACTTTTCTGAGCTAAGAAGAAGAACATGCATCAAGGCCTAGTTCCTCTACACTTTGATGAGCCAATTTTTCTAGGGTTTGCTGGTAAAGCCTTGCCATAGCAACACCTTGCCTGCAAAACCTCTTGTCTTAGTCTTATGCTAGTTTCTGAGCTAGCTGTTTTTTCCATTGACCTAAGGAAGGAGGAGAGAGCACTAAGGCCTAGTTCCCCTACACTAAAGTGAGCCTCTCTCCCCTAGGGTTTTTACCTTGAGGCCTTGTTGTAGCAACACTTCAAGGCTTGACCCTCTCGTCCTTAGTCTTACTATCTTTTTTGATCCTTCAACTTCTACGTCCTCCTTTTGACTCCATTTACCCTAGGAATGCACTGATCTAAGACCTACCTTGTGAGTACTATGATAAAAAAACTCTTAATACTTTGAACAAAACCCTAACTATTCTAACCCTAGCCTAAGACTAACCCTACTAACTGAATGTTGCCATCATCTCTTTCTATTAACATCATTGTGCATCCATCGTCTTACCTGTGAGCAATTGAATGGTTATCTAAGGGCATTACTTGAATGAAGTATTGATTGTTACATTCAATGCCACATTTTCTTAGCATTTATTGAAGAAGTGACATTGTCTATCATTGATATTTTATAAACATTGACTTCGTCAAAATTCATTATTCAATTTCTTATACATGAGATAGTCATTGATTACATGAAGTACTAACCAAGTGAGTAAGCTTGCATATACCTATTTCTTGTTTCTTTGTCTCGAGCAGGTGCATATCTTTTTGGGTTATACTTCTCTTTATTGGATGTTATCCGGACTATCTTCTTAGTGGTGACTTGTGAGGGGGGGAAATTTACCTTTGTCTTACAATCCTTTGCCTTCTTAAAACCCCAGGTCACCGGGGGCGTCTCCCTTGGGCCTTACCTCCCTAAACAGAAAGAACCTTCCCATAGAGGTGACATTGGGTGGGATTGGTTCAATTTATGCCAGTTTTCCTCTTCACATCTATATTTATCCTAACTACAAACTGTGTGATAACAGGTAGCTTAATATTAAACCTTGAGAAAAAGTTTTTAATGTTTTCTTACAAGAAGAAAAAAATGAAATTACATTTCGTCTCAGTGAAGTCAGATTCAATATCTACGTCAAAAGATCTTGATTACATCTCCAAAATACTACTGTCATACAAACAACAGTCAATACTTGAGATCCAAAAAGAATGTGACAAAATCATCATAGACAAAGACACAAAAATTTGTCGCCTAAAAGCCCATAATCAAAGTTTTCTCACCCAGATTAAGAAGATAAAGAGTGATAAGAAGATGGTACAACACAAGTTAGAACAACTTACCAATAAGGAATCATAGGTGGATAAAGAGACAATGATTGAACCTATGAAGATAGAGAAATATTCAAATGAAAAAAACCCGATTATGGATAAGGAAATTAATACAGACCCAATCAACCTTACAACCCAAAAGTTTGCAAATTCAATTGACGTAAAGAGGTCTTCACATATCCAAGTAGAATCAAGCTAGAGCTATGAAGAAGACTTAATTCCAAAAGATAATCAAGAAGAAGATATAAGTACACGAAGTAAAGATCAGATTGCAAGGATGCCTTGTAGAAATCCTAATCACAAAAATCGATACTTCAACCAGTCAAGGTATCCACAGAAACAAATGACAAATATGTAAAAAATTATTACCTCCATTACAAATGATGCTCAAGGTAGAAGTTATCAAGGGAGTCGAAATACATCAAGTTTTCTACAAGAACCCTATAGAAGCCTAGTTTTGCAGAAGATCAATTTAGGGTGGGYAGACTCCCTTAYAGTTTGATGATTCTACTCAKCTCTTAGAAGATCCTATCGTTTCAAGTCCTCAATGATCACTAATTCRGGAATAAAGAATAAGGAGACAAYATTACAAGTCAGAGMAAGAGATAAGTCTTCCATAAGTATGCTTTGAGGATAAAACATTTTTTAAGGGGAAGGCAATGTTATGAACATAATATATAATAACAAGTATAAATACATTATAAATAGTTAATGAATAATAATGAAGAGACACCTTCCTAGTTAAAGGTCACGTCTCTTCACGAAAGGGCACCCCTGCGTGGGTATATAAGGCCCTCATTCTTATTGTACTCATCATCTCATATTCATATACATTATTATTTAATATATTATCCTTTATGGATTATAACYTGTTGTCCTACCTACATTGTGTATTTACCTGGTGAACCGACTTGGTTCACCACGTTGAGCCAATTCAAGATATAAGTTAAAGCCAAGTGTGATTTCCATCATTGGTAAGAAAGGACAACTAAGGATTCAACTCATGAATTTTGTAGGCCCAATGAACCACTCAAGTCCTCTTTCAAAAAAGAATAAAAAAATCTCTATTAAGAGAAAGAGCTCAATTAATGTAGTTCAAAAGCCTCCAGAAAAAGTTTAAGCAAGCACGGGCATATTACAACGAGCAATTAAGGGAAATGGTGTTGTAATGGGAATGGAAAAATTCAAACAACAAGAAAAATGGATGCTGAAACAAAATGCTTCTAATAGAGGCATGTGTTTGCAAATCCTTTCTCTTGTTTTGATTGCCACTTGGTAAATATTTTCTATGTACTTTGCCACTTATCTATGATTTTCTCCACTTGTTACATTTTCCTTCAAACTTGTCCTATCATTTTGGTCATTTGTCGGACAGTAATAAAATTATATTATCTTGAATTTTTCTGACATGGACCTCTTCATCCTTTGCAACAAAGGGAAATGTGGGACAAGGAAAGTGCAAGAATAAATTTGAGGTAGGGGTACATAAGCCTCTTAATAATACTAATTCCAGAGTAGCAATTGATATCTCTAATGGTGAATTGTCAAAAGTCCCCAAAGAATCAAGCAAAGATGATAACTTGCATCAAGCACTGATCTGCAATGTGAAGCCGCTTGTTAAGAGCAAGAGCTCAACTGATGTAGTTCAACAGCTTCTAGAAAAAGTTAAAGTGAGCACAAGTATATTACACCAAGCTATTAAGGGGAGCGGTGTTGCAATAGAATTAGACAAATACAAACAAGAAGAAAAATGGAAGCCGAAACAAAATGCCTCTAATAGAGGTATGTGTTTGAAAATCCTTTCTTTTGTTTTCATTGCCACTTGGTGAATCTTCTCTACCTGATTTGCTATTTATCTATAATTTTCTACACTTGTTACATTTTCCTTCAAACTTGTCCTATCATTTTGGTCGTTAATTGGACAGTAACAAAGTTAATTATCCTGAAATTTCTCTCACAATAACCTCTTCATCCATTCTAACAGAGGGCAATGTGGGACAACGAAAGCACAAGAATGAAGGTGAGGTAGGGGTACATACACCTCTTAGGAAGACTAAGGCCAGAGTAGCAATCAATGGCTCTAGTGGTGAATTTCCAATAGTAGTCATAGAATCAAGCGAAGTTGACAACTTACATGGAGCACTGATATGCAGTGTGAAGCCTCTTGCATCTATTGTTGTTGAGGGAAGGGATCCTATGGGAGCAGTTGTTGCAGGTCCTGCTAGGAGAAAACTTGTGCGAGTTGTAGGAAACACTGTATTAAAAGAGGCCAAGGATCTGAAACGCATTGCAAACAGATTGACGGTTTGATTGATGTTAATAAGCCTTCTCACTCGATGCATGCCTAGCCTTAAAAAGTCCTACTTGTGATTTGAAGCAATTTGCTTAAACTTATAATTGTTTTAGGAGTCTAATGTAGTTTGAGATAGATGTTGCAAGCTATGTGAGATAGTGAAAATCATATCACAGGCCTTTACTTCGAAGCCGCTTTAAAATTTCTTTATGGTGCTTCATTGTTAGAGCCTTCCAATGCTGAGAATGAAAAGCGTGGATAAATAACTCAGTCTATGAGGTTATACACGGATATTGCCCGACTCTTTGAGTAAGTCCCATAACAACATAAAGTTTGAGATGAAATTTTTTATTCTTGTTATTTTATCATTAGCTAAGCTAGATGTGAACCTGCATAAACTATACTTTTGGACAATTTTTGAGGCAGTTTTGAAATATAGTTATGCTGATTCAAATATTGATAGGCTAGCTTCTCTATTTTATTTACAAGTTTTTTGCCTCGACATATGAGAGAAACAAATAAATGGAAGGTGTTTCCCTTGCATATAAATGCATGGGAGTAGTGCACATGAGGGTTGTCCTTTCTAAAAATTTATGTTTAATTGGAGATTGGCATGAGCTACATGCAACTTTTCAAAATGCTACACTTGGTAATTTCACTAATCTTGTACTTTTCTATCCTAAAACTTGTTTCTGCAAGCATACATGATACAAAACTAGGGTTGTCTAGTCTTCGTGATTCTACAAAATGTCATGCTTATACTATAGTTTTCTGTAAAATATCATATATTCTTTTTTTTCAAAAGAAAAAATTGTACTCATTTTATTTGAATAAAGTGAGTGTTGGCACAAGGGAAAACCCAGGGTTCAATGCTATAATAGTGCACCAACAAAACCCTAACTACCGGCCCTTTCGGAAACACCTACGAAGCAAACAAAGTCTCACCCGAGGTAGAGGTAGGGGTGGTTGCAAGACTCAGGTTTCTGCAACCTTAGCTGGGACACAGATATATGATTATAAAACTTAGCAATCACCTAGCATAGATTATTTATCAATATTCAACCCTCATGATACTTCACAGATAGCACATAGCATCGCAATATGTACTTAGATCTAAGATAATTCAGCACTTAGCCACAACAAGATAGATTAGCTTCAGTTAATCAGGTTACAACATAGAGCCATCCAAATCCCTCTTCACATAGGATAGAATATCTGTGCAGCTTGCTAGATCTTTCTTCCTTTCACTGCAACACAAATCCTACTACAGTCTCTCACAGGGACTTGCACTCGGCTCTGCAAGTCTTACACAAAATGCACAAAGCCTTGATCACACAGATTCACCCCTTGGCACTTAGCCTACATCACATAGATATATCATCCACTACTTTTCTATATGACCTAGACATCTATATATATATATATACAAAAGTGGGCCTAAGAATGCGTAAACCCATGGGCCGACATCCCTTTCCCATTACATTATCCCCAAAATCCCAAAAAGGACCCAAAAAGGGGTCTAGCTTCCATGATTTCCGCTTCGCATTGCGCTCCATCTTTAACAAGTTGTTGAAGTGACAAAAATGGTCAAATATGACCAAGTGTTCCTCAAAACTTGTTCAAGGGCCAACAAGCCCCCAACACTCACTGTGACTCGTCCTGAATCACTCAGGTCTGGGTAATTTTTCCTCAAAGGTCTCGAGCTTGGCTCGAGCTGCTTCATCTTGTCTCTGTGCTATTTCTTCTTGCTCAGTGAATTCCTGAACAACCATTTCACTGAAAGGTCCTTGCAGTTGCTGCTCGACTGTAACAACTACTTGTTCTAGTAGTGTTCCTTGGCATTCAATTTCTTCAAATAGTAGGTAGGTTGCCTCCTGGATCGGTTGGAGTTTCTGGGTGACTTCCATCACTCTGTTCTGCATGGTAAGAACAAGTTGTTGGACAGTGCATTGTTCCTGGGATCTCTTCATCCTCTCGATGGGTGACAAGAGCTTGAGTTGTGCCTATACTGTATCTGTGTGTTGCTTTGCTTCCTGGAGTTGGGACTCCAGTTTCTTCAACTTTGGGTCTTCATATAGTTGTTCATATATCTACGTGATTCTGCTACTTAGTTTTTTACATTCTGCAGCAAGTGTTTTAATCCTCTCGACGATGCTCTAAGCATTCAATTCTCGTTGGTCGCGCACTTCTTGCGGAGTCTGTGGTATGGCCTGAAGCTCTAATTACACGACCATTTGTTGCAGTTTTTGAATAACTTCAACCAACTTCATCACTTGGCACTCTATGGGTTCTTCGGCCCTCTGCTCTAAGATGGTCATAGAGCGAAATGCTCTGTTGACTGCTTCTTCAATTCCTATCTTCTTTGCGAGCAACTGCTCTTTCTCTTTTTGGATCTTCTCTCTGTCTTCTTCAAATTTTGCTTGGAGAGCATTCTTCTCTTGTTGCACAGCTTGGCGTTGTTCAATAATTTCCTCCTGTGCTTTCTTTAGGGCCTGGGTGGCCTGTGCTTTTTATTTCTGAGCACATCGAAGGCGTACTTCCACTGCATCAGCAATCTTGCAGAGCTGAACTGATTCATCTCCCACTTTTGTTGTTCTGTTTGGCAGAGGTGTAGCAGAGATTGCCTGGCTAGACTGGAGTTCTTGATGTACTCCTTGGAGCGCGATCTCAATTTGGCTATACATTTGTTCCTACTTCGCCTCCTACTTCTCTATGATTTCCTTTGAAGCATCATTGACTACTGCAACAATGTAATCAAATTCATCCAATGTGAGGGCAGTTCGCATCTTGGTTACAGTGGTTCTTGGTTTCTTTCTGGAGGAAGATTTCAGAGGTGAGACCTTCCTTTTCTTCGATGAGTCTTATTCATCCCTAGGCGGTGGTACTTCGAATTTCTGAGTTTTTGTACCTTATTCATCATCACCTTCTTCATCTAGTGTAATGGAAGCCATCCTTACAGATAGGTTGTTAACATCCTGTATTTCTTCAGTCTTCTTCGTCGTCTTTTCTTTCTTTGTCTTACTGGGCCCGGGTGTATCCTGCGTTGTTCTGGGGCTGTCGATGTCAGACATTTCTGCAGGGTCTACTGAAACAAGGAGGTTCTCTGACCATTCCTTGGCGATCTCTTCCAGGTCATCTTCTGTCAGCTTATAATAGGACTGAAGTTGTTCCTGGTGCTCATCAGTGCGTGGGGTTAGGTATATAAAGTGGTAGTCTGCGATGAAATTTATCAGAGGTCGGAATCTCTGTAAAGTGCTCGAGGTTATGCGAGGTTCACTCCTTATGGCTGCTTTCAATTGGTTATATTACACGTCGAAAAATACATTCAATTTCCATTTCTTGCTCATGTCATTCGAGTACCATAATGTACTGAACTTCACAGCTAATGGCTCAAAGGGATCAAGGTCCGGGAAGGTTGCACCTTCCAGTAGCTCCCATGCAACAAAAGTGATCAGTATTAGGAGCTAGATAAAATGGAATTCATGCCCCTGATCCTAGGCTTATCTGCAGTCAATCTCCAGTTGATTCACTAGGTACTTCACCCAATTCATTTGTAGTCCCTCTGTGCACTTTCCTGCGAGGTCAACTACAAAGCTAGATACTTGTGTTGGTAGATTCTTACATACCAACTTCCCTGCGATTAGTTGGCATGTGAGGTGCATTGCACCACTTTCAATAGAAGCTACCTTGTAGCCTCTCACGCCTTTCTCAACATCACCATAGGCTTCTTTGATCTTATGCACAAGAGCATGGTCTGCAGTCTTTCTAGGATAGTACTCATGGGGATCAGGGCCCTACATGCTAAGCCCAGTGATCCTATTGATCAGCGTTGTATCAATAGTTATGCGACGATATAACCACAAGTATCCTCCGTGTTAACTTGATAGCAACAATTTTACACAAGCATTCACCTCCTGGTGTCTACTGAAGTGCAGTATTTTCATAACATTAAGAAAAGTAAACTGTGCGAGGTTCATCATCCATTGTTGAGGGATGAGTTTCAAATTCTTTCCCTTAGTTCTCGTCAAGTACTTATATGGGGCGAGCATGCTGTAAACTTTATGGTCCTCCAGGTTGAAGTCGCATAACTTCAACATTGTAACCTTGTCTTGATCTACGCAGTAGGTGCGTACTCCTTTCGGTAGATATGCAGTGACTAGGGTGTATTCAAAGTCTCTAGGGACATTGTCCCTGTTAATGTCACCACTCAGAGGGTGTATGTAAGCTGGTAGGATGGATGGCACTAATTTCGCGTTGGCTATGTCGTCCTTATTCTTAGTTCTTCTTTTTACGTCAGCTTGAGATGTTCCTGCTCGGGCAATTGACGGGGAGGCTTGCACTCCTCCCGTCGATGATGCTTGGACTCTGGTGGACATTCTTCTTTTCGACATGAATCTCTTAGTCATTAAATCGAGAAGGACCTCTGTGACGTATTCCTCAAGTGCGGTGAGCTCGTCAGACATACGCACTCGGGAAAGATAATCGGGGTCATGATGATCTCAAAATACTGCACTAGGATGAACAATCTTCTTGCAATGATCACTGTAGACAATCACTAGTTCTATGGGCTTCGATTCTTCAGTTGGAAAAAGTATTCTTCGGGCATGGCGCGATGCACTAAATAGGAAATTCATCAATGGTCTACTTGCAATGGGTATGAAGCTTCTATGAACATTGATCCATCCATTATGGCGTGGTACAATGGTCTGGTGTTGTTCCTTTAATTCTTTTCTTTCTGTTCGGGGTGGAAGTCGAACAAGTATATCGGTCCAACGGTTATATTGCTTCACCACGGCGAAGTGTCGTATGTCGTTGTTCTGATATCCCGGCGAAGCTCAATTCCTGTGATGTCTCCTCTGCAAAGTTTCCTCTGGAGTCTTCTGTAGATTTTCGATCTTGGCTCTCTTCTTACTTAGCTTCCTATCCTTCTTCCCAGTGAGCTTCATCTCAATCATCCTTTTTTCATTATGATTCTTATCTTCTCTCGACATAGTCACTTCGCGATGCTGAGATTCTTTCTTCATATCCAAGGGTAATACTCCTTCATCATATGGATTAGGTATTTCGGTCTTTTGTGGTTCCTCTAATACTCTTATAGATTCGACATCCAATTCCATGGTGTTCAATAGCTTAGATCTGTTCTCTTGTTCTTCCATCAAGTAGGTGATCTTTCTAGTCATAAATTCCATGAGTTCTTGCTTCTTCTGTTCTAGGGATTCCTTTTCTTCTTTTCTCCGGATCTGGTATTTTTCAATCCAAATATTGCCTAACAAAGATGGAAACGGGGCATAGTCCTCAATAAATTTAATAACTTTGAATTCTTCCTCTGTCGAATCTCCATGGGTGCTCATAGCTATTCGAGTAATCCTGCCACATAGGGTTACCATTTTTCCTTTAAACAACCCTATTTTTCCTAGTGAAGGAACTATAGCAAGCCTTCCTAGAGTTTCCAAAGTACTTTCTGTCATAATGTTCATCTATGTTCCCTCATCCAGAGCATAGTCAATGTCGAATTCTCCTATTCTTACTTCGATTTTCTCCTTTTCTTTGAAGATCTATGACAAGTTGGCATCTTTATGTTCATCCAGGGTTTCTTTTATTTTCAATAACATAATCTCTAATTCTTTCTCGGGTTCTTCTATAATATTAGTCTCTTGATCTCCTTCAAGGTTTTCTTGCTCCATATTCAACTTTTCAAGTCTAGCAATCATTCTAGGGCAATCCAGTACTTCATGGTCCATAGCCTTACAACAGAGGCAACTAGGGTTTCTCCCAAGGCATTCCTTAACAAGATGTCTTGGTCTTCTGCAACTATAACAAAGAGTTAATCATCTCTTCCTCTTCAATGATCCCCAACTTTTCTTGTACTACACGCTAGGATCATAATGGCTAGCCTGAAAAAATTTCCTTCTAGGATCCTACATCCATTGGCTAGTCCAAAAATTATTTCTATGCATAGGTATAACATATCTTTCATTATTCTTATCAGATCTATTCATATCAAACATTCTTTCATCTAATAATGCCCTAGTTTTCAAGCTCGAACAAAATCTATCAAGCATACCTAAATCCATACTTCAAAAACAAAATTTTTTACTTCTTTTACTTCTACAGGTCACAAAGCTTCCAAATCTAAGAACTTTTAACTATTCTTACCTTTATCAGAGAATAGAGATTACAGATCTTACTTCTTTTCTTCAGTATCAGCCTCTTTTCTTGCAGATCTGAATTCTTTCTTTCAAATCTATCCTTCCTTCTTTACCACAGATATTTTCAGATCAAGTGGATTACTATGCACTAGGGCATAGATCCATGCATAGAGATTTCACAATTTTAGGACGAATCTTTGCACAAAGCTTCTTCTGCTCAGTTCCCAACAATCATAGTTTCAGGTCCCAGCAACAGAACCATTTGTTGGCACAGGGGAAAACCTAGGGTTCAACGCTACAACAACGCACCAAAAAAACCCTAACTACCGACCCTTTTGGCAACACCTACGAAGCAGATGAAGTCTCACCCAAGGTAGAGGCAGGGGTGGTTGCAAGACTCAGGTGTCTGCAACCTTAACTGGGACACAGATATGTGATTATAATACTTAGCAATCACCTAGCATAGATTATTCATCAATATTCAACCCTCATGATACTTCACAGATAGCACAGAGCATCACAGTATGTACTTAGATCTAAGATAATTCAACACTTATCCACAACAACATAGATTAGATTCGGTAGATCAAGCATTAAGCATCTTACATACCAGATCTAACATTCATTCATACCTCATAAGAACAAAGCATAAATAGATCTATGTAAACACATCAAAGCACTTAGCAAAGGAAGAGACAAACACATTAGGTCGAGGCACAGAGCACAACACAAAGATTTACCATGGTTCACCCCCACCCTGGGGCTACGTCCACAAAGTCTTCTTCTTTATTAGCTTCAGTTAATCAAGTTACAACACAGAGCCATCCAAATCCCTCTTCACATAGGACAGAAGATCTGCGTAGCTCGCTAGATCCTTCTTCCTTGCACTACAACACAAAGCCTTCTACAGTCTCTCAGAGGGACTTGCACTCGGCTCTGCAAGTCTTACACAAAATGCACAAAGCCTTGATCACACAAATTCACCCCTTGGCACTTAGCCTACATCACATAGATATATCATCCACTACTTTTCTATATGACCTAGACATCTATATATACATACAAAAGTGGGCCTAATCATGGGTAAACCCACGGGCCGACATCCCTTTCCCATCACATTATCCCCAAAAACCCAAAAAGGACCCAAAAAGGGGTCTATCTTCCATGATTTATGCTTCGTGTTGCGCTCCATCTTTGACAAGCTGTTGAAGTCCCAAAAACGGTCAAATATGACCAAGTGTTCCTCAAAACTTGGTCAAGGGCCAACAATGAGCATTATATGGAAGCTTAGTCATGAAAAGCATGTTAAACAAAAACTACATTCTGGAGTCTAATCTCAAAAGGTTAAAAAAGTCTACGATCAAAAGATCACCAAGTTTGCTACAAAGTAATTGTCTTGAGTTGTGAGTATTGTTAACAAACATGAGATTAGTTCATATTTTTGATTGATTGTTATATCATCAAACAATGTTACATATTTATACAACATCATATCAAACCTCTTCCCAACTAAAGTGAGAGAGGTTTATAAAATCTCTCCATCCTCCAACCACACATCCTCATGTTAGGAACAATCTTGTAGGAGAAAATCTTTCATCCAACTAAGATCCAACAACCTCCAAAAAATGCACAAGAAGGCTACTCATGTAGAGTACACACTCTACTCTATACAAAACTCAAAGAACTATGGAAAATAATATAAAATTTTAATCCACTTACCTAGTCACGAGCATCACACACCAACTCTTCCCACAAATAGGAGTTAATAATTCCAACAAGTACATCTTAAGGATTTAGTTTCAAATAGAGCCTGCATTATACCTAAAGTCAATCCCAAGTGGGAGAAATTTTTTTCAGCCCTATACATTCTAAACATTAGTAGTGAGCATACTTATGGAAACATACCAAGAATAAGGTTATGGTGGAGCTGATCTGATGCTCTCCCTTGAGGATTTCTATTTTCATTTTGTTAAATTGTGAGTTTGATTTCTTATGCGGATTATTTCTTTATTTTCTTCAACACTTTGATTCCAACTTAATGCATTTCAACAATAAAGAATCATAACTGAATAGAAATAATCATGTATATACGTAAGCATGCACATCAACAACACATATACGCTGGGGAAACCCTGTATAGGGAGAAAAACCCCAACAAACGATATTCCTTTATTGCATTAATAATGTAAGATCACTTACAAATATCCACCATGAATACTCTTCTCTTAAAGAACTTGCCAAGTTGACTCTGGTCTGATTGTTTAGCTAAGAGACCTTGATGATATCTAAACTTTTGTTACAAGCCATCACTGAAGATGTATCAGAGTTTCCTTCGAAGACTAATATACACTACCTCTTATGGACTGATATATCAGCTCTGATAGGGGTTGTTATTGCTGCCTCTATTGGACTGATCTGTGCCTCTATTTAGCACTGGTATTGATGCCTCTATTGGACTGATATGTGCCTCTATTTATCACTAGTATTGTTGCCTTTGTTGAGCACTTGCATTATTGCCTCTGTAGGACTGATACATGCCTCGGTTTAGCACTTGTATTGTTGCCTCTATAGGAATGATACGTGTCTCTATTTATCACTTGTATTGTTGCCTCTATAGCTTCACCCTTACCCTGCATAACAACTGTAGAGAAGAGAGGGGTTGACCTCTGCTTATAAAGGAGTGAAGAGGAGAAGAGGAGGGGTGGATAAAGTTCTACAACTCGACTCTTTACAAGGAAATTCAAATTTATATTCATGGTGGATAATGTTACACATGCCCATTACCAATGCACTATATCAATACATTTATATCATTTGCAATATTAGGAATATCGTTTGTTTCTAGCTCATAGGAATTTTATATTAAACCTAACTTTTGCTACATGCCTTGACTTTTTCTCATGACACACAAGGTTTGAATATGCTCATAGAGGTTGTACGTTCACCCTAACTTTTTCATTAGACTTACATAGCATCTCGTTCATCTTGACTTTTGGTTTGACTTACAGAGGTTGTATGTTCCCCTTGGATTTTGTCAATACCTCACAAGACTGGTTGATTCTCCAAATCTCCATGGCTAGCCTCAGGGTGGCCCATATGGCCTCTCATTGGTGAATGACTGTCGATGCTTCCAAATTTAAAACTCCCTCTCAGCGAGGGAGTCATTATCAGCCACACCAAGCTTGCCTCTCAGCTACATAAACTGTCTCAAGGTCAGAGGCTTGGTCATGATATCAGCTACCTTCTCGCTTATGGCTATGCACTGTAACTTTACATTTTTTCTTTGGACCAAGTCTTAGATGTAGTGGTACTTCATGTCAATATGTTTTGACCTGTCATAATATATCGGGTTCTCTGTCAGTTTTATGCAATTTTGATTGTCACAGTGAACCATCGTCGTCTCGATCTTGTCACCAAACAACCCAGAAACCAATTTTATGAGCCATACTGCTTCCTTGCTAGCATCACTTTCTACAATTTACTCATCCTGTGTTGTACTCTGTGCAATGGATCCCTATTTCAGGCGTGATCAAGAGATCATAGTGGATCCTAAACTGAAGCAGTATCTGGATGTACTCTTCTGATCCACTGGGCTTCCTGCCCAGTCAACATCTGCATACCCATGCAGAAATAGACCACCACTGGATGTATATTTCAGACCATAAGTAATGGTCCCTCTTAGATATCTCAAGATGTGCTTTGTTGCCACCCAGTGTCTCTGTCTCGGTTCAGTCATGAACTGAATCATTGCAATCACTGCATAGCATATATCTGGCCTGGTGTGGATCATGTACATTAATGATCCAATCAACTGCCTATACATGGTGGGATCCACCAAATCTGAACCTGAATCAGAATCATGCATCTTCCTTAGGTTGGTAACCATGGGAGTAGACATGGATTTTCAATCCATCATACCAAACCTCTTTAGTACATCCACTTTGTATTTTCCTTGTGCCAGAAATATCTCACCCTGTCCTTGCCACAGTTCCAATCCTAGGAAGTAATGCATCATGCCTAAGTCTTTCATCTCGAATTCTAAGATTAGCTTCCTCTTACACCAGGATATTAGCCCTTCATCTCCTGTTAGAAAGAGATCGTCAACATACATGATTAGTATAACATGTTGGTTCCCTCTTACCTTGAAGTACAAATTCACATCAGCATCACTTTTCTGAAAGCCCAGGCTTTTAAGAAATCCATCAATCCTATCATACCAAACTCTGGGAGCCTGCTTAAGACCATACAAGGCCTTCCTTAGCTTGCATACATGAGTGCCTTTGTTATGCAATACAAGACCATCTAGTTGTTCCACAAAGACCTCTTGTTCAATCTTTCCATTCAAGAATTTCGGTTTTACATCCATCTGATGTAGCTTCCAGCCAAGAAAGGAAGCTAATGCAATAATAGTTTGAATGGAGATATACCTGGCTACATGGGAAAAAGTCTCTTCGTAGTCAGTTCCTTCTTTCTGAGTGAAACCTCTGGCTACAAATCTTGCTTTGAACTTTTCCACACTCCCATCAGTTGCATGTTTGATCTTATAGATCCATTTGGAAGAGACCATTGATTTGTCCTTTGTCCTCAGCACAATGTCCCAGCCATTGTTCTTTAGAATTGACTTGTATTCCTCAAGCATGGAATCCTTCCATACTTGTAATGTATCTACTTCTTCAAATGAAGAAGGTTCAACATCATTGATGTTGCTCATCAGTGCAACATAGCCTCCAAACCTATGAGGCCTCTTACTTTCCCTGAAAGTTCCTATGGGAGCAGTTATCTTTTCTGATTCCTACACTGTTTCTTTAAGCCACCCTGGCTTCCTTTTGGATAGAGGTTCTCCAAGATTTATTTCTAACTATTCAACAGGTTCTAGGGGCTCATCACTTGGCCCTTTATGAGGTTCCTACATATGATCATCTGACTCTTCATTTTCAGAAGAGGGTGAAGCTGGTTGAACTGCTTCTGATTCCTGCTGAAGCTCTCTGGATTTATTGAATGTGAATTCCTCATGGAAAGTCACATCTCTGCTTACCTCTATCTGCCTTTGACCTGGTACATATATCCTGTAAGCCTTGGAGTTCTCACTGTACCCCACAAAAACCCCTTTCTTGTCTGAGGGTTCCATCTTTGTCCTCTTTTCCTTAGGGACGTGAATATACATTGGACACCCAAATATTCTTAGATGCCCTACTTCAGGTTTGATCCTTGAGAAGACCTCTTCAGGAGTCCTATCCTTCAAGATAGCACGTGGACACCTATGCTGAATATACACAGTAGTGGAGGTAGCTTCTACCCAAAACTAATTTGGTAGATCCTAGTCAAACATCATGGCTTTCGCTGCCTCACAAATTGTCCTGTTTTTCCTCTTAGCAACTCCATTTTGTTGAGGGTTATATGGTACAGTCAACTGTCTCTTGATTCTTTCTTCCTTGCAAAAATCCTCAAACTAGAGAGATTCAAACTCTCCTCCATTATCTGTTCTAAGGGTTCTGATGTGTTCCCTGTCTGCTTTTCAATAAAGGATTTATACTCTTTGAATTTATCAAATGTGTCACTTTTATCTTTAAGAAAATATATCCAACATTTTCTTGAGTAATCATCAATAAAAATGACATAATACAAACAACCATTGAGTGAGGGAGATGACATGGGAACACATACATCAGAATGAACTAGATCTAAGATGCCCTGAGCTCTGTTGTCACTACTAGGAAATGATTTCTTTATATTTTTACCTAGCATGCATCCTTTACAAATTTCATTTTTACTAAGAGAGATAGAGGGCATGCCACATACCATGTTCTGTAGATTTGGAAGTGATTTTTAATGAATATGTCCAAGTCCTCTATGCCACAACTCCCTGGAGATAGTCGCATCATGAGCCAATGATTGAACCGACTGTCATGTCACAACGCACAATCCACCTCTGCGAGTCCCAATGGGTTATGTTGTACTCAAGTGGCTATCTTTAGCCAACAATAGTGCCTTCCTGCTCTTGAAGATCACCCAATATCCCTTGTTCTCAACGGTTGCAACTGATAGAAGATTCTTCTTGAGCCCTGGAACGTATAATACTTCATCAACGGGAAACCTAGCCCTAGATTCCAAACTGAAGGAGATAGAGCCTACTCCCTCTATCTTGTAACATTTTTCATCCCCAAGCTCAACCTGCTCTGCAAAATATTGTCTTCAAATCTGAGAGGATCTCCTTGTACCCTGTCATAGGCTTTGATGCACCACTGTCTACTAACCAAGTTTTCGGCCCTGTGATAATTGTACTAGATAAAGCAGAAACCAGGTAATATTCTTTTCTATTTTCTTTCTCATTAAAAGGACTTTTCTATTTTCTTTTGGATTCATCATCCTCAGTAGTTGAGGCATGATGTTTCCCTTTCCTTGGATATTTCTTCCTATATCAACAGTCTTTAGCAAAATGACCCAACTTATTGCAACTAAAGCATTTAATCTTAGATGTATCAATACTTGTTCCTTCGAACATACCTTTGGTGTTTGACTTCCTCTGAGAGCCTTTCTGGAAAGTGACTTTCTTCTTTCCCTTGAATATTGATGCTAATGTTGAATGCTCTTCTTTGGTTGGCTCTCTCTTGGTAGCAGTGTGAATCTCCTCTTGGAGGCAATCATGCCATAACCTCTCAAACGTGGGTTGAATCTCTCTCTCACTTACACTGGATAAGAAGGTCTCCCATGAAGAAGGAAGACCATCAAATATGGCATGTACTAAGTCATCATCGTCCACTATGACCCCTGTGACCAAAATATGACCTCTGATATAGGCTATCCTAGAACAGAAAGATGCTATTGATTCAACTTTCTCCATCTTCAAACACTTAAGCTTGTGCTTAACTGTCCTTTTCTGACTTGGAGCCTGTTTCTCATACATATTCACCAAGTTATCTATACAGTCCTTGACAGTCATTAAAGAAGTCATTGTCGCATTATACTTTCTTTGACTGAGTCAAAGATGATTCTCTTAGCCTGCTTGACTCTTCCTGAAAGTCGCTCTTCCTACATTAGTGGTGGGTTCCTCCACCACTGTGGTCACATACTGCTCAAGATCATGCTCTTGAAAGATATTTGTTATCCAAAGCTTCCACACATTGAAGTTGGTAGCTCCTTCGAGCCTATCCTCGACCCTAACTGAAAATGGATGCCATGGACCTCACATTGGAAACTTAATCAAGGTCACTTGGATCTATGTGTGCATGTTGTTTCACTTCAACAAGCTTATCACACCCTAAGCTCTGATACCATGTTAAACTGTGAGCTTGCTTTCTTATGTGGATTATTTCTTTATTTTCTTCAACACTTTGATTCCAGCTTAATACATTTCAACAATATAGAATCATAACTGAATAACAATAATCATGTAGATACGTAAACATGCACATCAACAACACATATACCCTGGGGAAACCCTGTACAGGGAGAAAAACCGCAACAAATGGTATTTCTTTATTGCATTAATAATGTAAGATCACTTACAAATATCCACCATGAATACTCTACACTTAAAGAGATTTCCAAGTTGACTCTAACTTGACTGTGTAACTAAGAGACCTTGTTGATATATAAACTTCTGTTACAAGCCAGTATTGAAGATGTATCGGAGTTGCCTTCAGAGACTGAGATACATTGCCTCTTATGCATTGATATATCAACTTTGATAGAGGCTACTATTGTTGCCTCTATTGGACTGATGTGTGCCTCTATTTAGCACTGGAATTGTTGCCACTATTGGACTGATATGTGCCTTTGTTTAGCACTGGTATTGCTACCTCTGTAGGACTGATACGTGCCTCTCTTTAGCACTTGTATTGTTGCCTCTATAGGACCGATGCCTTTGTTTAGCACTTGTTTTGTTTCCTCTATAGGACAGATACGTGCCTTTGTTTAGCACTTGTATTGATGCCTCTATAAGACTGATATATGCCTTTATTTAGCACTTGTATTGTTGCCTCTATAGGATTGGTATGTGCCTTTGTTTATCACTTGTATTGTTTCCTCTATAGGAATGATACATGCCTTTGTTTAGCACTTGTATTGTTGCCTCTATAACTCCACCCTTACCTTGCATAGCAACTATAGAGAGGAGAGGGGTTGACCTCTACTTATAAAGGAGTGAAGAGGAGAAGAGGAGAGGGTTTGAATTAGAGGTATGAAAGCATGCTTGACACAACTCAACTTCACACTTTAGTTTGAAAATAGAACTAGACTTGAGACTTCAGTTTCAACTCACCCTTGACTTGGCATGCATGCCTACTAACTTAGCATGCACATGTCATGCATGCAACATGCAACATGCGACAACATGACAACTTCGACTTTGACCTAGACATGCAACTTTGACTTCTACAACTTGACTCTTTACAATTCAATTCGAATTTCTCTTCATGGTGGATAATGTTACACATGCCAATGCACTAGATCAATACATTTATATCATTTGCAAAGTTAGGAATATCGTTTGTTTCTAGCTCATAGGAATTTTTTATTCAACCTAACTTTTGCTAGATGCCTTGACTTTTGCTCATGGCTCATAAGGCTTGACTAGGCTCGCATAGGTTGTACGTTCCCCCTTACTTTTACACTAGTCTATCTATGCTCACAAAGGTTGTACATTCCCCCTGACGTTTTGCACTAGACTGTCTATGCTCACAAAGGTTGTACGTTCCCCCTGACTTTTTCATTAGACTTACATAGCATCTCATTCATCCTGACTTTTGGTTTGACTCACAGAGGTTGTACGTTCCCCTTGGATTTTGTCAATACCTCACAAGACTGGTTGATTCTCCAAATCTCCCTGGCTAGCCTCAGGGTGGCCCATATGGCCTCTCATTGGAGAATGATTGTCGATGCTGCCAAATTTTACACATTTGACCCTCCTCCAAGTCCACTACTTCCTTGGCAAGTGTGATTGCTTCAGAGTTCTTCTCCCTTGATACATGTGTGATGAAAATTCATCCAAAACTGGTGGCATCTCCCCTATCCCTCTTACTCTCGCTCAATGGTGAATACCATTGACCTATAGTGTGCCTGACAACCATCCAATAACTAATAAAGAGTCCCCAAATATCTTTATCTCTATCACGTCATGTTCTCTTGCAAGCAAAATAAGTGTGGTTGTTGCCATCAACTCCGCATGGTTGTCGGTTCCTCTTCCTAGGCCTACCTTCAAACTCATATTTATATTATCCTGTACTTGTATCCATCTACGTGCACCACTCCTCCTTGGGTTTCCCTTCACTGCCCTTTTGAATCTCCCTTGTGTTTTTCTCTCCCTTCTTGTAGGTGAGATGGGGGCACAAGATTTATTCTCTTCTAGCTTTTCTGGGGATGATCCAAGGCTTGCTTTAAGAATGTGAAGACTCTTAAGGCATGCTTCTCTTCTCTTTGAAGATTTGCCTCATTTCTAGATAACTAGATAGACCATAGAACATGAATGGGAAGGGATAAAACCTCCTCCAATTTTCATGTAGACCAATGGGTTAATGCTTCATCTAGGGATGTCCCTTCTCAGTTTCCATTGTGTGTTGATAGGTTCTTAATTGTGCTTTAGATTTCCTTTGAGTAATGAAAATGTAGCAACAGGTGGGACACTGAATCAAAAGCCTCTTCACAAAGGGGGCATCTACCCAATCCTTCCCAATTGTCCTTTTGAGGTTACCCCATATGAGGATTGAGTTGTTGAATGCTAGCCAAGAAAAAAGTTTGGATTTTGGTAGGGCCTTTATCTTCCATATTTTTTTCACCAACATTACGTCTCTCTTCGATGAAGATATAAAAATATTTCTATAGACTGATTTCACCAAGGAAGTTCCTGAGGAGGGATTGGCTCCCTAAAGAAGAGACTCATTTCCTCCCTAAGTTTGATTCCTTCTTTTATCAACTGTTCTCTAAAGGTGGTCCATTGAATTGATGCCTCCCATGTAAGATACAAATCTCTATTGTTTAGACATGCTTGATCCAAAGATGTGTGTTGCACTATTATTGTGAAGTTTGTTAAGAAGTTTAGATTAATGGTGTTGAGTTCTTCCTGAAGAGTTATGGGTAGCTTGTCGCTTAGCTCATTTCCTATCCACTCATTCTTTCCAATCCTAAGAGATTTCTCATTTTCTATTTTGTAGAAGAGGACTGATCGCATGACATTTAATGCATTTGTCAATTCCTTCAAGATGTTTGAGTCTCCCTTGGCAGGTTTGTTTGGGCTGTGTACCTATTCATATAATGATTTTGGGGATACATGCTTGTGGTATGTTGTATTGCACATTTTTCCATAGCCCTTGCTTTGTGATTATGTCCACTTACCTTTTGCGACTAGATCTTTTGAGAAGTGCAATATGCTCTTTATTTTGTAGCCTCATGATTCCTTGGTTTTTGAGACCTCCTCCATCTGATTAGAGGTATGACTCCTTGTACTCTATTTCCTTTACAAAGATACTTGAAGATGATTTGTCTCATGCCTCGTAAGATTCTTTTGGGGATGTTGGCTAGTGATAAACAATTAACCAATATCAATGATGGAATGCTCTTGATGGGGATTCTCCCACCCACCATTGATATTCTAGTAATTAATTCTAGCTTGAATTTTGTCCAAAATCCATGTCTAGTCCTTGTATCCATAACTCTTTGTCTTTAAGTCAAAAACTAGGTAGGTGATACTATCAACAGGCAGTGAATAAATTTTTTGATATCCTGGATTTAAAAATCAACAGGCAGTGAATAAATATTTCATCTATCCTTAAGATTTAAAGGAAGTGACAGTGAATTAAAGCAGGGTCTTTCATTTGATGAGGTGGCATAGGTAGACTCATCAATCGGTTTAAACTTGATCGATGGAATCCAAAATTGTTGATATCTTGGAATTTAATCATAAGACAACGATAAGATTTCTAAAGACGAGAGTAGCAAAAGGTGTTGGTAGAGATTCAAAAAAAAATTGCAATCACAGGAAATACAATTAATTAGGCAATGAGACAATTAATGGATTTAAGGGTAAAAGTTGAGCCAACTATCATCACGAATTTTCCCTTCGTGATAGTTAGTAAAATTACAACGAATCCCATTATTATTGGCCCAGTACACCAAATAAACATGAAATAAATATGACAAGCATCAGGGAAGTTAAATTATATTATTGTAACCCCGCAAATTATATTATTGTAACCCCACAAGTTATTCATCAATTGGCAGCGATCTCCAATCCCTTTTTTTTGTAATGCAGATCAGTGATTTAGCTTGATGGAAATCCCCACAAATTTAATAAAATTCAATTCTAACTTTTAGAGTTACCACACATCTCTTCCCAGAAAATTCAGTCATTTACACAAGGATATACGAAACTACAATTTTTTTAGGGGAAGTTGGTTTACCAAGAGAATATAGGTTTTAACTTCTGATATGTATACCCAAGGCAACAATAAATTGATTGAAAATCCATATTGTAGATTCAGTTTCAAATATTGCAGCTGCAATTCGATTGGCAGAGTTCTTAACCTTAAAGTCTCCAGAATGGTCATTAAATTTGAAGCGATTTTGCCATTTTTAATTCCCACTTCCTATTCTGGGTACATACATCATTTTACAGCCTATTATATAATTTCTAACCTTTTCAAGGAGTGACCCAACTAGAAGTGAGCAAGTAGGAATAAAAATTTGGAGTGACCCAACTAGAAGTGAGCAAGTAGGAATAAAAATTTGGAGTGACCCAATTAGAAGTGAGCAAGTAGGAATAAAAATTTGGGTTGAAAAAAAAGAAAAGGTAGCTAACAAAATTCCAATACTTGGTTTGAGAAAATGAATGACAGTAATACTAGAAATTCATTCTTAAATTACACAAAAACCCATCAATGATAATGACAAATCGATATAGGAATTTTCAATCGCAGTTTATGGTGAATTTCAAATAAAACTGGTTTACAAAATTAATTTTATCATAATTACAAATCTCAAATAGAATACCATAATCGACGAAAATGAAACTTGAAGATGTTCTTCTGCAACTGGCGTTCCTTCTGACCTACTGGTTTCTAATTACAAAGACTTCACTGGTACCTCCCAGCCAATGCTACAGGTAATATTCTTCCCCCTTATCCCCCCGAGCCACAAAGGGGCACAAACCATAAATACTCTAGCTCCAAACTTGTCTCGCGAGGAAGAGCTACCACTCTATCCTTAAACTTGGTATCCCAACTCTCACAAGTAAAACATAGTCCCAAAATTATTTTGGCATCATAACTTTACCAATAACAAGTGTGATCCATTTCCCATTTACATAATTAAATGGCATTCCTACCCAATTCAAGGAGTTGGGTGACTACACTTTGCCATCTATCATTGTCATATTTCACTTATCATGAATCATTTTTTACAACATATATAAATTAAATTCATGTGTAATATTTCACTTTAATTTGACTTTCAATCAACTTCTTTAATATAAATTGAGGTTATATCATTTTCATATTTCCTTTAGTTATACTTTCATCATCATTATGTTAAAATTTGATATTCAATATTATATAATGTTTTTACTATTTTTATTAAATAGGTTAAATAGTTTATAAGGTGAGTTTTCATACTTGTTGTTGGTGAGGGGTTCTACTCTTTTAATTTTAGAGTTTGCATGCTTATTGTTGGTCACGTTAATTTCGAGCAATTCAATTTTTAAGATGATTTTTTTATATTTTAAAAAAATCATTTCATTTTATGTTAATGTTTTTTTGAAATATGTATATTAGTTTTGTATATTTAAAAAAAATCCTTTCATTATATGTTATTTTTTTTGAAATATGTATATTTAGTTTTGTATAGTGGTTTTCATTCTTTTTTCTTTGTTAAAGATATTTGCCATTTTTATCTAGCTATTTTCTTTTATAATTAAATATTTGAAAGTTATGTATACTTTTGCATTGTCTATATCATTTTCTTGAATTTGCAAAGTGTTTGCATGTAGTGGGGATTTAATGCAATCGATGTTGATTAGGTTTTCTAAACAAAATCATTATCACACATTTATGTAAGGCTTGACTAGATGTAACAATAATGAGGAGTTTTATCTTGGAGGAAATAATGTAGCATATTTTGTTTTGGGGCTTGTTCAAACATCAAACAATATTGTTGAAGCATATGCTATGTTGCAAGGAATTAGGATTGCAAAAGAAAAAGGTCTCCAACAAATCATTATTCTTGGCGACTCCATGTTTATTGTTAGGGCCATTCTCAAATGTTCCAACATTGATAGCAATTTATTCAAAGGAATAATGTCTCACATTCTAATTATCCTTGAAGCATTCGAAGATAGTCAAATTTACCAAATCCTTCACCAAAAAAATCATGTGGGGGATCAACGGGCTAAACATGGCACAAATCTTGGAGAAGGGGTGTTAGAAGTCAATGGTATAAGTGAGTGTTGTTTTATTCATTGATATTTCGATGGTGTTCGAGAGTATTCAAGACAGGTGGTATCATATGCAAACGATGTGTCATTTGGCACTAAGGATGGTACACTCAGTTTATTTATCATGTATTTCTCTATGAATCGGTGGCTTGTGTGAGGGTTGTTTTATTAGCAATATGGCAGAAGCAATGGTATTAGCGTTTTGGTTTTGTCTTGGTTCTTGGTGTCCGGGAAGGAGGGAAGAGCATTGTTCCAAGAGTTTGATGGTGTGTTCTCTTCCTCCATTGGCCAAACCCTCTCTGGCCATCGTTCCTACCCCATTCTCTCATTGCTTTTCGTTTCTAGGTGTTTTCTTCTTTGTCTTCGAATTTAGTTGATTCTATCCTATTTGTTGGGGATAATGATGTGGAAAGTAGTGTTTTTTTTGGCTTTTGTTTGATTGAACATTGGGGGTTCTCCTCTGTCATCCAATGTAAATTTTGTTGAGGTTGAGTGGGTCTGTTAGGTATTCAAAGGGTTTCAATTTTGAGCTCTGTGTTTTGCATTCTTAGCCACTACTAGCTCCTCTTTAATTGTTCCTCTGTCTCAAGGATTAGCTCTGGATGTTGGTGTTTTTGGCAGTATCCCTGGTGTGAAAACCCTTTGGTGCAAAGTGATTGGAAACCTCCTTGTGGTCTATAATTTGGTTGGGGTTTGTACCTTGGATTCAGCTGCTATATTATTAGCACAGGGTTTTTCGAAAGTGGTTGGCATCAATGTATTCATTCGAACCAACTCTTGTAACTCTGATTCTCTCTTATGGTTGTGTGGACCATGCTTTTATAAACATTCATATCCACAATAGCTTTGGTGGTCAAGGGTGTGAGTAATTCTATAACCATTGGCAATTCGGTGCATTCTAGTTTTGAATTTACAAGTGATTGTGGATCAGAGATCTTTTCAATAGGTTGTAGGGGTACTCTATTCAGAATTACAATGGAACCTACCCAGAGGGATATTAAGAAAATCCTCTAGTGCCTTGAAGATAGTATAGAATCCAACAGGGTTTCTCTCCAACAATTGACAATCAAGCTGGAGAACCTGGAACATATTTTCACACGGTGTATCAAAAGTATGGAAGTTGAATGCCAATATTTAAGAGCCTTGGTAGTGCCTCAATATTCCTGTCATGGTTTTTCTGAAGAAGGACAAGGAGCATATGGAGTTGTACCAATGGAAGTTGAAGAAGAAACTCCACCTCAAAATGGAGTGCAGGGGATCCCAGATTATGACTCGAACAACAATTAATGCACTACAAGGTCATCTTTTTGATGGGGTAGTTTGTAAAAATATATTGTTGTAAATCTCTTTGGAATTTTCTTTGGATAGTAAGCATGTTTCATAGTCTTACAATAGTAGAAGAAAACTTGGCCATGAGCCATAATCTGTACTAGGACTACTAATTTTTTTTTGTTTTATATTGCGTAGCTACCATATAACACAAAGCTTCAGTTTCTTTAAAAAAAACAATAATGAAGAGTTTTGTAAGAATTTGTTTTGTATAGTATTAGCTTTTTTAAATACAATTTTTGGTTTCAACATTAAATATTGAGAAGCGTGGGATGTATAATATGATTTTTTTTCCCACTTACATGGGCCATCTCTTTGTGTAAACTGGAGTCTTGGATAAAGATGAAGTGTCTTATGATGAGGAAGGTCAACACATATGTTTTTGATGATATCAATTGATTCCCATAATATTTGTGTTATTTCTCCCCATTATAGTACTTGATCCCAATGAGAGTACTTAAGCTCTAGATTTTGGATTAGATTATACAACCTTTGATAAAAATTCATTAGTAAAGGGTAGTATTTTTAACAAAAATTCACTATTGAATGGCACTTTATTTGAAAAAAATATTTTTATGGAAGGGAATATAAAAACCCAAAACATAAAAAAAAAAAAATTAGTTTGATGGTAAGGGTGTAAGAAAAACTATAATAGTGGTGGCGATTTAGCCACAAATAACCCACCCATAAAAAATCCATAAAAAATCCAATCTGCAAACAAAATTGCGTGTAGTTAGTGGTTAGTATGGACCTCCCAAACCAAAGTGAGAATGGGTACAAACACTTACTTTCAATGATTAGTCAACTCAATTTCAAAAATCAAAATTATTCTCTTTTGCTCATATATTTTTTATAAGTAAATAATTGTATTACTAGTAGAAAAATTTAGAAACTCATTTACCCTTTTTCTAGGTTTAATATTCAATATTTTAACCCCGGCAAGCTCCTATTCAAAATAGGATATTCATTTTTTAACATTTTGTTTGAGTTGCTCATCACGACATATTAGCATGGTTTCTTTAATTCATTAATGGAAATGCAACCTTTTGAATTATTTGGTTGAGGACTTTATAAGTAGAAAAACGGTCCATTTTTTTTATTTTATTTTTTATTTTTTATTTTTTCTAACCCTCTTGTAAATCAATTTAACAAAATCTAACACAATCTTGTTTAGTTGACCTTTACTCAAGCAAAGTTCTATGTAGGTAGTGGATCTTTCTTTATAAATTTTCCTGTGGAATTTTTTATTCCTTGAAGAATTGCATTGCATGTTCTTACATGTACAAGGGGAGATTTGAAAATGTCACTCAAGGAGATGGACATTGAAGAAAGGTTAAATTTAGGAAACCGTGATTTAAAGAAGAGGCTAGCTATAACCCAAAACCATCGTCCCTCCAGAGATTTGGAAACTTGTGAATAAGTTCAAACTCAATAGAGGACGCAAGTAAATAATTACCAAAAAAAATATTAATGAGGTATATGGTTCATAATTTTGTATTAAAAAAGTATTTATTATTTTTTTAAATTATTTTTATATTATTTAAATTATTATTTTTTAATAAATTAGTAAAGAAAAAAAAGTATAATCATAGTTTCTCATAATGATGATGATTAATATTCATTGAGATTAAATAGGTCTATAGAATCTTAAAAAGGTAAGGGATTACTTAGAATTTTTTAGAATTTTAGTTCTTTGCTTGAAAAACATTAAGAGAAGTGTTCCAAGATCACCATAGTTTTTTTAAGTTAAAATATTAATATGTATCGCTAAAATACAAAAATAAATTTTTACTTGTTTTATGGTAAAATAAGAAGTTGGACAATTTCTAAAAAATAATAAGTTAAAAATAATTTGTTATTTTTGTTATACTAAAAATTTGAATATGAATAATACTTTATCTTAAAATGTCTTAATACACCTGCATTAAATTTCAATTTCAAAATATTTATTATAATATAGACCTTTTTAACTTTTTAAGTCATCAAAATTAATATCATCTATAAATACTTTTAGAAAATAGAAATAAAATTTTAAATGAAACCAAGTAAAAAAAATAAATTAAAATTGATAAACCAATATTGATTTTAATAGACATTAATAATTATTATCATCCTTAAAATCATAATTTTTTTTAAAATAATATTTATTATTCAATTAAATTGATACAAACAAAAGTATAATTATCCTAATTATTAATAATAAATTATTAAAAATAAATAAGAATAAAAAATATTAAAAAATAAAATTAAACAAAAATTTAATTATCCTAATTAATAATAATAAATTATTAAAAATAGATAATAATAAAAAAAATATTTAAAATGGAAAAAAATATTAAATAAAAGTGATTAAAAGTTAAAATTAAAAAAATCATACAATGATTTAATAGGTCGAGAATTTTATCTTTGTTAAAAAATTATACTTTAAAAATTATAAAAAAATATTTGAGTGCATATGTTTTCATATTTGAGAGAATTTTGGAAAATAAATTGTGTAAATTTTTTTGATCTTTTAACTTTTTTAATGGACACTCTACCCATCATCACTAGCAGAAAAAACTTTGTGATTAGAAAAAGATATAATAGAAAATAAGAGGTTAAAATAATTAGCCATTAATAAAAGAAAGTTGTGAAAATTGAAATCCTTTTGATTTTTAATTTAATTTATTTAATTTCAACTTCCACAAAGTTCCTTTACCAACTACTAGTTATTTTGATCCGCTATATAGATTGTGAAAGTTGAAATCCTTTAGATTTAAATTTAGTTTTTTAATTTAATTTATTTAATTTCAACTTTTACAAAGTTCCTTTACATACTACTAGTTATTTTAATTGGCTATATATATTTTGTTGCATACTCTTTTCTTATCATAAATATTTTTTGACGATGGGTGGAATGTCCACTAAAATTGTTAAACATTTCAAAAATATTTACATAGTTTATTTCCAAAAATTATAAAAACATATTACAAAATTATAAAAAAAAAAATTACCTAAAAAATTAAAATAAGTATTAATATAATATTATTTAATTCAAAATTTTATTTTTATATGATAATACTATAACATACAGGAATAGATATGAAAATGATGATTTGAGAAGGGAACATGGATTAGGGTTCGGTTAGGGTTTGGGATGGGGTAGCCCTGCTTCGGCCCCCACAGGGGTAGGCAACCAGAGGCCTAGACCGAGTTCATGGGAATCTGAGCCCAAGAGAGTAAAGACTAACCGGGGAGAGGGAGAGTGGAGCATAGGGGATAGGGTAGTTTAGATGCGTGTTTTTTATATTGGATGGAATGACGTCTGATTCTGGTGTCCAGCTGTTGGACTCATCGGAAGACCTCTAGTGGAGCCATAAAGAATTGTATAAGTCTGATGCGGAGTACAGGGCAAAGCTGACAAGGTACAAACATAATTTAAGGTTGACGGGTGAGGATTTAGTAGTGGTGGAGGCTGAGTGGTCCGACAGTACATTATTAGGGACGCCTGCCGGCCCTAGGGATGATCCGATGAGAAATAACACTATTGAAACAATTAATGAATTGTTCTCTTGGGAAGCGAATTTTGGGGGGCAACAAAAGGTCGGGAATGAGAATGAACCGCTCTTTTTGTCGTGATGCGCAGAGGGAGCTAGGTCGGATTGCAAGTTGGATGAGGGAGAACATAGCTCCCCTGCTTCGACGGGAGGGGTGCAGAGAGTCCATGATGACCAGTGAGATAGAGGGGTTGTAGGGAATATTGTTCAAGTGACAAGGGAAAGCGGAGGTGCGATAACGAGAAGAGTAGAGGTGAATCTGATAATTGGGGTATCTGCCTGCGATAAAAATTTCGGCCATAATAGTTCAGACTTGGGAAAGCTACGACACTCAACTCATTTAGTGAGGGTTCAGTCTGAAAATGGACATTCAGACAATAGAATCGTTGTAATTTCATAGAGAGATAAGGGAGGTCTAGGGGGCACTGTACTGACAGAAGGGGGAAGAGGAGATGCGACGTCATCAGATGCAGGAGTAAACTCAGGTGTGGGCCATCTCGGTGGGTTCAACAGTCGAGAATGAAATAAATCAGACACAGGAACCAGAGTGTGGAAGCCGCGAAATTCGAAGTTGTCTTTAACTTTAGGAAGAGATATAGGAATGGATGTTATGAGCATCCTCTCCTTGTGTGGTTTGGTGGGAAAATTCAGCTATTGGTCACTGGGAGCAAAGGATATACATGCATGGGTTGAAGCCAACTTGGGGGTGTTACTTGGATACATTCCAGAGACCTTCATTTTATTAAAGGGTTGGTTCTGCTTCATTTTCAGGAATTCGGAAGATAAGGAGAAGGTACTCCAGAAGGCCTGTCTGGTAAACGGTGGAAGCCCGATGTTGAGCCGGTAGCACTTGGGATTCAATCCAGAAAAAAAGATAGTAAAATTTGGGCACCTCTGGGTGCTTTTACCAGGCTACCCTTTTTCATTATGGAGTGTAGATGCATTCAAGCTCATCGGGAATGTTATTGGTAAATTCTTACAGGTGGATTTAAAATAGTTTGGGGGTTTTGATCGCCGAATGGGGAAGCTACTAGTTGAAATAGACACTTTCGCAGGCCTGCCAGAGGAGATAGAAATTAATTGGCAAGGTTTAAGGATTCAACAAATATTAGACTACATTGGAGTGTCGTTTCGTTGCTCGGGATGTAAAAAGACAGGACACATGCAATCTAAATGCGTGGAAGCAGTGGACCAAAAGAAAATACCTATGGATGGACTGTCGAGATTGTCAGTCAAGGACACAACTAGTGAGGCCACGTGACTGGTTTGATACTCAATTCTTGCAAAGCAATAGAAATTGTGGTAAGCCAAATCTATTCCTGTCTAAGCAAATTTTTTCCTCGAATTCCTTATTGCTAAAAGAAATGTCAGGATTAGATTTAGAACCCCAGACTGATAAGGCTCCTTCGAAGGGAGGGTTGGGATTAAAGTTTATCCATAAGGGAATGAGTTGTCGTGATAGAAATGAGCTGGGGAAGAGTCTGAAGGACGTGGTTTGTCTGTCTGAGGCCGTAAGGGATATTTGTCAGGTGTCTGGGGCAGGTATGAGAGAGGCGCTCAAGTCCGTAGTATCCTGGGAGGTGATAGGTTGTGGGATGAGACATAATGTATTATTTCTTGAAGGCGAAAGAATGCTTAAAAATGACTGTTCAGTTTTGCCCGCGGGTGCTGGAGATTTGCAAAGAGACTCCGGTAAGGTCGTATTAGATGTGCAATATCAATAGAAGTTAAGCGAACAAAATACATTATTGGGTAAGGGCGCAAAACCTGATGTGCCTGAAGGATTTTCTAGTGGTCTGGAATCGGAAGGGAAGGGAGGTTGCTTACCATTAGCGACCTTTTTAATAGAGAACGATAGTCTGATCCTCGGGACCAATTCTGTTGAGCTCGATAGATATGTTAAACTTGATTCTACAGTTGTTTTATCGGGTAAATTGAGTATGCATGGGGATCCTGACAGAGTCGTTGTAGGGATGGAATCCCAAAAGTCTCATTGTGATCGGAATCTAATTCTGGTTGAAGGGTTTCTTATTGAAGGGGTTGAGGGATACTTTTGTGGATTGGAGTTGGTAGGGAAGGGAGCTGATTTTTCAGAAGAAACTAATTTAAAAGACAGTGACAACTTGACTTTGGGGACCCTCAAAGATGAGCTTATAGATGAGCTTTCGGGTGAAGGGGGATCGCTAAGGGACTTAGGAAGGGATTTAGTAGTTTTGGACACCCAAATTCAGTTACATGATTATAATTCTAATCTGGTTGAGGGCTTAAATTATGGTGTTGATGAGGATATTTATAGAGGATTAGGATTGAAAGGGAAACCAAATTTGTTTGCAGGAAACTCTTGTGGGTCGGGTATGAAAGGGAAGGGAGTATGCTTATCTTCTAAAACTATTCTAGAAGGGAACAGTTGGGATCCGGGGTCATCTGAGGGTTTACATACTTTAGATGGACTATCGGTAGTGAAGGAATCACTTTGTAATTATATACCTTATACATGGAGGTTTTAACCCGATCATAGCTACCAATCTATGTTGGTGGGGTGTTACTAGATAACCAAAAGGCTGGGAAGGAAGAGGAGAGAAGGGGTCAGGAGGCTTGTGGGCGGGGATGTGTGGTTGCATTGATTAAAGGGGCGGTCGTAGGAGGGATGGAAACAAATTTTTCTCCTATTAAAACTAGGAGTGCAAGGAAATTGGGAAAAGAGAAGGTTCACACAGTTATGCCTATTCATGAGGCTGTAATTGGTCCTAGGGCGCTTAGAGCTCAAAAATCCCTGGCTAGGGTGAAAATATGATAGTGGCTTCTTTGAATGTGAGAGGAGTGGGGGGATCCTCAAAGTCATTATCCCTCACTAGATTTATAGAGAAAATTAAACCAGATGTTCTTTTCATTCAAGAAACAATGGTAGGTGCGACAAAAGCAAGGGAATTCTTTGCCAAACTTCTTCCTAATTGGCATATTTGCAGAGTTGATTCTATTGGTCTCTTAGGGGGACTGCTCTCAGCTTGGAACCCATGAATGGATAATTTAGAAGCATTCTTGACGCCTGCAAGGATTTTGCTGGAAGGTGTCGTTAAAGACACAAATTTAAAGGTGAAGTTAATCAATTGTTATGGGCCTTATAATGATAGAGTGGTTTTCTGGGAGGAGTTAAAAAGGAATAGGATTTTTAATGAAGAAAATTTAATTTTAGGGGGAGATCTTAATTTTACCACTTCTAGTAGGGAATTTTGGGGAGCTGAGGCAAGGGTGGATCCTTTACAACTTTTCTTCAGTCATTTGGTTCAAAATGGAGGTTTAGTGGATGCCGAGCCAACAAAAATTCTTCCGGCATGGAGGAATGGAAGGAAAGGCCAAGACTATATTGCAAAAAGACTGGATCAATTTTTGATATCTAAGAAGCTGGTCTCTTCAGGAATCAAATATTGATCCTGGACTTGTAACAATAAGATTTCGGACCACATGCCAGTAATTTTACAGCTGGATTTTGGGAGCAATATAGTTCAGTACCCATTTAAATTTAATGTTGTTTGGCTGGAGGATCCATATTTTGTTAGTATTGTTCGAAACTGTTGGGTGGATTTGCTGGGGACAAAGGTCTTGAAACCTATGGAATCGTTAGTAAAAAATATATAAAAACTTAAGAGCTTGGTAATAGTTTGGGAAAGAAAGAGGAAGGATGAAAGTAAGAAATAATTGGTACAACTGGAATTAGATTTGGATAAGTTATATATAGACTTTCCTGGAGGATTTGTGAAGGAAAAGGATAAGTTATCAGTTTTGGATAAAGAACAGAGGAAAAGGACTCTTCTAAAACAAGAGGAGGAGACTTGGAGACAGAAAAGTAGGGTAAACTGGTTGGCAGCAGGTGACAGGAATACAATTTTTTTTCATGCTTATGCAAATTCAAGAAAACATATAAACACCATTTGGGATATCACTAAGGAAGATGGAACAACTATAACAAACAGATCAGATCTTCATAAGGACGCTGGTGACTATTTCTAGAAATTGTTTAAAGCACAGGGTAATCTGGTTATTATGGATCAACTTGCAGTATTAAGGAATTATCCAAGGATGGTCACTGAGGAAGAGGGAAGTAGGATAGTTGATCCAGTTTCCTTAGCTGAAATATTAAAAACTTTAAAAGGATTTAAGTGCTCAAAGAGTCCTGGGCCGGATGGCTAGACTGTAGATTTCTTTTTGGCTTTCTTCGATATTTTGGGGAATGAACTTTTGGAAGTAGTGGAAGAGTCGAGAAGGTTAGGGAAAGTGTCGGGGGCACTGAATGCTACTTTTATTGCCTTAATTCCTAAGAGTGACAAACCTGACTCTTTTGGAGGATTTAGGCCTATATGATTGTGCAATCTGGTATACAAGATCATTTCAAAAATAATTGCTACCAGATTAAAATCATCCCTGTCCACTGGTATTTCAAAAGAACAATTTGGTTTTCTAGATGGTAGGCAAATAACTAATGCAATTGGAGTGGTATAGGAAGTATTACATAGCATAAAGGTGAAAAATAAAAAAGCAATGGTTTTGAAACTGGATTTAGTCAAAGCTTATGATAGGGTGGATTGGGATTTTCTTAGACTTGTGCTCCTATAGATTGGTTTTAGTCTAGAAGCAACCGACTGGATCATGGGATGTGTAACATCAACAAATTATGTTGTACTAATTAATGGAAAACCTATAGGATTTTTTAAATCCTCAAGGGGTATAAGGCAAGGCTGCCCATTATCTCCACTACTTTTTCTTCTCATAATTGAAGGGATCAACATAATTATACATGAGAGGGTTCGGGACGAGATAATTGAGGATGTTCCTGTGGCGAGAGGATTAAATATTACACATATAATGTTTGTAGATGATGTAATGTTTTTTGGGGCTTGAGTCATTGCTGAATGGAAAGCATACAAGGAGGTATTGGAATTATTTTGCAAGGCTACAGGGATGGAATTCAACAAACAAAAGTCAAGTTTCTTAGAAGCTAGATGGGAGGATGTAGAGATTAATTTGTTGAAGGAATTTATTCCCTTTGAAGTTAAACCATTAGATACATGTTTTAAGTATCTTGGTTTTTACATTAAACCAAATTGTTATACTAGAGGGGACTGGTCCTAGCTAGAGAAAAAATTTGAAAAGAGAATTCTGATTTGGAACCTTAGATGGCTTACCCTGGGTGGAAGATTGATACTTGTAAAAATAGTACTTGAAAGCATATTTGTGTATTGGCTTTCATTGGCAAAAATCCCCAAAAGCGTACTAAACAATATTAGAATAAGAATGTTTAGCTTCTTATGGTCTGGTAAAAAAGAAAAGGAAGGAATTCATTTATCAAACTGGAAAAATATTGCAAAGCCTAAAAAGGACGGTGGATGGGGAATCAAAAATATTTTTATGTTTGGACAAGCATTGGCGGCTAAAAGCTTATGGAGATGGCTTATGATGCCTGGACTTTGGCATGAGGTAATAATAAAGAAATATATTAAAAGGAAATCTATTGAATAGTGGTTTAGGCAGGGGAGAAAAAATTGGAATGGAACCTCAAATTTCTGGAGAGCCCTTACCTCTTCGGTAAAAAAAAATTCTAATTGGTTGGTTTGGAAGTCTGGGAGTGGGAAAAATATCAAAATAGGTGTTGATCCTATGATAGGGTCTCACTATTTCTATAAACTATCTGAGAATCTTATATTGTTGTTAAAGAAACAAGGAATCACCTATCTTGCTCATGCAGGATCAAATGCACATGAAGGTTTTAACTCAACAAAGTGGAAAAATATTGAAAATTTAGGCCTCGAGGGAGTACAAAAAGATGAATGGAAAACTTATATTACAAGACTGGTAAATGTTGGAATAGAGTTAAATCAAGAGAAAGACAGTCTTATGTGGTTTTGAGATACCAAACAAGGCCAAGTCAGTGCAAAATTAGCATACAAAGTCCAAGTGATGGAGGATATGGGGGAAAGCCAAAATTCTGGTACTTTGAGATTTGGAAGTGGCAAATACCAATGAAGGTAAAACTTTTTGTGTGGTTATTATTGGAACAAAAAATACTTACGTGGGATAACTTGATAAAAAGGGGCTTTCAGGGACCTAGCATCTGTGTGTTTTGTAAGGAAAGCGAATAATATTTGTTACATTTATTTGGGGACTGTAGTTTTATAAAAATTATTTGACAAATCATTTCTAAGGAACTAAAACTAGTAAACAAATGGCAAGGAGGATCCTTTGAAAACAGTTTCCTTAAATGGACAAAGAGAAAGGAAAATGAGAATGAAATTCCATGTCTTATTAGCTGGGAGGTATGGAAGCATAGGAGCCTGTTGATTTTTGAAGGACAACAAAAAAACCATATCGGAGTCTGTAACTACATCCTGCAGGAATTGGGGGAACAAAAAATTACACAGGATACTCTTCAAGAAAGGGTTGATAGGCCACCAACTATTGATTGGGTCGGGGCAGTAGGATTTCTTGATGGGGCTTCACATGAAAGAGGCACAAAATGCAGGGTTGGAGCCATTCTGAAATGTCCAATTTTGGGTGCTTATAAAATAAAAATGAACTGTGAAAAAGGAACTAATACTAAAGGGGAATTGATGGCACTTTGGTTAATTTTATATTTTTCTTATATTAAACACGTATCAAGATTATTATTGATGGGGGATTCTAAGATTATTATTGATTGGTACACTAATGACAATAATCTTCAGGTGGTATCTTTGCAGCCCTGGATGAAAAAGATTAGAGAATCGCACAAACATTTCTAGCAAATCAAAGCACATCATATTTATAGAACTTATAATCAGAATGTTGATTAACTATCAAAGGAAGCATTGTGTATGGATGAAGGCAGTTTTTATTACTCACGGGTTTCAGATGGACAACAAGAAATGTATGAAAGAATTGATATCAATATGTAGGGTATTTTTTTGTTTTTGGAAATACTGTAATATATAGACATAAAGAGGCTACAAATATTTGTATAATCGGAAGATACACATATAATCAGACATGAAAACATGAGGATAACATATAATCAGACATGAAAACATGAGGATAGGAGCTAAAAAAAAATAAGTTTTTTGGAGCTTGAATACAGTTTGTAAGATCCAAAAAAATAGACATATTTATATTTACTAATATAAGTGTTTTTTTGTTATTGAAAAAATCATATTATTTAATTGGTCTGAGAACAAAATTCATATGGTTTCTTAGATTTTATTGCCATAATTTATTGTTATTTGATTTTTACGAATTTAGATGTGTGTCTCCTCAAAATATACTTAATTGTTTAATTTTCTACAATCTCACTCATGTCGAATATATGTTTCAAAGGGACTAAGCAACGAGTCTCCATATGTGAAGATCACAGAACCTTCTTTACTGTATATTGCGGCTCTTATCGTTTAGGTAGTTTTTTAATAAGAATTTGTTTTGAAATTGGTTCATTTCTGTTGAAAAAAAATGAGCAACGAGAATTTTCTTTGGTTAATTTCCATTGAAAATTTTTTACTAATAAGAAACTGCAATTTCAATACACGACAGTATGTGACATTTTTTCAATAAATCCAAAGCATTGAAATGACAATTTGAACATCATGCATCGTAATGCCAATGGATACGACAGTATTTGAGTGCCCCATATACAATGCTGGGTAGAGGGTCGCAATCGATGGTGGTGGGTGGACAAGTTGTTATG
>ML799276.1:0-32997 GCA_009831015.1 Picea engelmannii
CCTTACCATGTGGCATTCCAAATCCACGTGGGGTACTCAAAGTATACCATCAAACGTCCAGTTGTTGATGAAGGCTTTGCTACATGTGTGATGTCCCTGATATGTTGGAAATATCTCGGTTCTCTGACTCTTTCTAAATCATCAAACATGTTGACTACTTTTGATAGTGATTCCTTCCACCCTCACGGTATTCTTCTTTACTTTCCGGTCCAGTTAGGTGGGAAGATGGTAGAGGTGGAGGTCAGGGTATTTGATGTGCCTCATGATTATAACTTGTTATTAGGACACAATTGGACCTATGATATGGTGGTCATCATATCGTTTGTCTTCCGTACTCTTTGTTTTTCTCATGAAGGGAAGATCGTGATGATCGACCAATTATCCTTTGCATACGTTAGTATCAATGCATCTGTTGGACCATCAATCCCTGTGATCGACAATTATCATCCACCAACTGAGAATATCAATGTCGAAATGTATTCTTACCTTATGGGTACTTTCGACTTCACAACACCGAGTCAACATGTTTATGCCATGTCCAGTATGCATGTTTCGACAGGGAGGTCCATTCCTTTCTGCACTTCCTATTTTAGTGATCCGTGGACCCTACCTTCCCTGACTTTGTCTTTTGAAGGTCATTCGCATGATAGAATGGCCATGCCATTATTGGTAGTGGATATTGCGTATCAAGTTGTTCTTAACTGTTCCGCTGATCCTGATCATGTTACCTCACTGACGGATGAGGATGATCCCATTCTTAGGCCCGTGTGGGCCACTTCGTTGTCTTGTTCACATGACTGCCTCGATGGGACTTTTCCTTCAAACGAAGATATCAACGAATACATGAATGGTTTTGACAAACCTTGGGACGATATGCATCACCGCTCTTATTTTCTCCCAGATCTTGAAAGGATCGAACAAGATGACTTTCGATCTACTTTGAGTGAGATAGTCGGTCACGCTATAGTTCCACTTGGTACACACGACATTTACATCGAAGGAAATATGGTGAATATTTTTCCTACCATCACAATCGATATCTCTCGTACCCCTGGCAAGATTGAAAACACACATATCGGTGCGGATTGTTCACCAGAAGATATCTTGATATACATCAAACTCTTCAAGGAATTCTGAGATGTATTCGCATGGTCATATGAAGAGATGCTAGGAATCGACCCGCGTATTGTCGAGCATGAGATTAGAACTTATCTGGATGCTAAACCTGTTCGACAATGTCTTAGAGTTGTCAATCCCCGGAAGTCCCCTGCTATTAAAGAAGAGGTGGAGAAGCTACTTAATGCTGGCTTCATCTACCTAGTTCCCTTGACTGAATGGGTATCCAATCCTATTCCTGTGAATAAAAAACAAGGAACTATTCATGTATGTATGAACTTTTGTGACCTAAACAAGGGATTTCCTAAAGACAACTTCCCGACACCTTTCATCGATTAGATTCTCAATGAGTGTGTGGGAAGTGAAGTGTTTTCTTTTATGGACAGGTTTTCAGGGTACAACCAAATTCAAATTAAACCTAAGGATCAACACAAGACGGCATTTATTTGTCCTTGGGGTACTTTCGCATACCGGAAAATGCCTTTCAGAATTAAAAATGTTGGAGCAACCTTCCAATGTGCCATGAACTCCGCATTTCACAATCTTAAGCATATAGTCGAAGCTTACCTTGATGATCTTTCTTCTCACTCTCATAAGAGAGAAGATCACTCTACGCACCTTCGGCTTGTTTTTCAAAGATGTCACTACTATAGAATCCGGTTGAACCCTCACAAGTGCATATTTTGCGTTAGGTATGGTCGTCTTTTGGGATTTCTAGTTTCAGAGACCGGGATCATGGTAGATCTGTTAAAGTTTGAGGAAATACTTCGATTGTCTCCCCCGTGCACTATTAGACAATTTCAAGTTTTACAGGGGAAGCTAACTTTATACGTCGGTTTATAGTAAATTATGCCAATATCACTAAGGGTTTCATGCACCTTTTGAAGAAGGACACCCCTTTTATCTGGGATGAGAAAGCCCAGGAGTCCTTCAATGCTTTGAAGAAATCCTTGGTATTGGTGCCTCCATCGAAGTCTCCTGACTACAGTAGGGATTATTTTCTTTATATCACGTCTAAGGAGACGATTGGTATTTTTTTGTTTCAGCAGGATGATGAGCTCCGTGAGCACATCATCTACTATCTTAGTCGAAACTTAGTCATTCCTGAGCTTAATTATTCTCATGTGAAAAGATATCTTTGGATTTTGTTCATGCAATACAATGTTTGCATCATTTTATATTACTTTTCAAGACTATTGTGGTTGTCGATGTCAATCCATTTCAATACGTCCTTACCGGGCGTATCATAGTAGGAAAATATAATAAATGGATAGTCACTTTACAATATTTTGATCTCGATTTCTCTTCTATGAAATCCAAGAAATCATTGGTATTCGTGGATTTAATATTCGACTTTACATAATTAGATGAGGATGTTATCCATGTTGATTCAATTACAGACGAAGACATTTTTCTTGTCTCTTCATCCGACCCTTGGTATGGAGACATCGTTCTCTATATTCAAACTTTGAACTTCCCTCGGCATCTCTCATGAGATGACCGATGACATGTAAGGTATCAAGCTAAGAATTATACTATCATCAGTGACAATTTGTATCGTCGAGGAATAGACAATATCTTGCGTCGTTTTTTCACTCACGGAGAATCTGAGTCAGTACTGAACGATTTCCATAGTGGGGCTTGTGGTGGTTATCTATCTGGGCTTGTGACAACCCAAAACATTTCGTGAGTCGATTATTTCTGGCCTTCTATATTTAAATATTTTATTGAAGTGGTTAAGAAGTGTCACCCCTACCAAGTGTTCACTTGGAAAATGCACTCACATCTAGCCCCTCTTCACCCAGTCATTACCGTTGGTCCCTTCACCAAGTGGGGGGTGGACTTCATGGATTCCAACCCAACTTCGGTTGGGGGGCATCAACACATTATCATGGTCATCAACTAATTTAATAAGTGGTTCAACGCCATGCCTATAGTTAAATCCGATGGGAAGACTGCCACCTTCTTCGTATTCAATCAAATTATTTATCGATTCGGTATCCCGAGTGAGATTGTCACTGATCATGGTAGTCACTTTCAAAACAAAATGATGGAAGAACTAGCATCTAAATTGGTGTTTATACATGGTCATTCTTCTCCTTATTACCCCAAGGAAAATGGACAAGTAGAGGCCATCAACAAATCTCTCAAGACCATTTTTCAAAAAACTGTCAACCAGAGTAAGTCCAACTTGCACATTATGCTATATCCCACTCTGGGCATACCAAACCTCGGTCAAGACTGCCACCGTATTTTCCCCTTTCCAGTTAGTAGATGATGTGAAGTTGATATTACCTATTGAATGTGAAATACCCTCTCTTAAGTTGGTAGTTTTGCTCCTACCTGACACTTCCAATCTCGAGCGACGCCTTGTACACCTAGAGAGTCTTGACAAGAAGCGTTGAGATGCTTCTACGACTATCGAGGCAAACAAAAGACATGTCAAGGTCTAGTATGATAAGTCTGTCTTTCCTCGGTTGTATGTTGAGGGTGACTTAGTCCTCTTATATGATCAATCCAAATAACCACTGGGGGCAGGCAAGTTTAAACCCATGTGGCACTCTCCTTATATAGTGAGGATTTTTTTAGAAAAAGGAGCCTATGAGTTAGAATATTATGAAGGGAATATGTAGGTCGAGACCAAGAATGGGATCTACTTGAAAAGATATTACGCTTGATCCCTAAGCTTAGGAGGAACTCTTTGTATACTAATGTACTTTAGTGTATATATTTTTCCCTTTATTTTCGTCTTCATCTTTCTTATCAAGTTTTCACTTGGTTGGAAGATTTCAATGGACTCTTCAATCTACCTAGGATTCGTAAATGGAGCCATTCGTCATACACATAACTTGGCTTCCATCGCTTGGGTGGTTTACTCACCCAAGGGTCTACTGGTGTCTTCAGGTAGTGTATGCCTAAGGCCATCCACGAATAATGTGGCTGAATATAACGTCGTTATAGAACTTTTGCTCGATTCTGTATCAAATGGTATTCTCTCTTTAGAGGTTCACCTAGATTCCCATTTAGTAGTATGTCAGTTGAACGACAATTACTGCGTTCGTGATCCTACTTTACTCTAAAAATTCCTACAGGTACACCTTTTAGAATGACAGTTTGATTTTATTACTTATTATCACATTCCTAGGAGTTCTAATCATCTATCCGATGCTTATGCTAATTTCATTTTAGATTGGAATTTGTCACATAACTAAATCAAAGAAAACCATCTCATCAATCTACACATTGTAAATACAAGTAAAGTCGGAGATCCTTGTTTTATATATATTTCAAAAAATATGGTGTTTATTGTACAAAATTGGGGCTAATACTCTCAATACACATATACAGCCGATACTACAATATCCAGGACATACACGCCTATGGTGTCGGATGTGTGTCATGGTAACAAACTACAGCATTTGTGAGACATCGAAAGACTCGTACCTAAGCTCTGGGCACACCAATCACTTGCCACTGCATGGCTTCCGATAGATCCTCTACTTGAACGATGGGAATCCTATGAGTCAAATGAGACAGGTTACTCTGCACGTTTTGTATGGATCTCTTAGCTTCTCCTCTCACTGCCTCGTCTCCCCGGTTCCTCTGTCGATGTTTAGGAAGCCCTTACGGTCGTCCCAGACCCACGTCTACATTACACAAGTGTCTAGTTAGTACTTAAGAATCATCCAAAAATATTTTTGTTTCACTATACAAAAACAAAATAAAATGAAATATTTAAAAACATTTGAAATACATATGTGCCCGTAGGTGGTCCCTGGTGGGAGTGGCATGTCCAGATCCCCTCTGAAGTCGATCCCTGTATAGGGATAGTCATCCGGAGAAATGACCTGTCATTGCCACCAGTAGAAGAAATCCTTGTTGTAGGGTGTGGGAACCCTACCTCCCCCCTTCCTCTCATTACCTCGGTCCACCATGCCATGGTTGGATTGCAAGGTCCTCTCGGAAGAATATTGACTCTATTTCCCAAAACTAGAACCCGCTCGAATAAAAAACTACACAAGATAGAGGTGAACTTGAAGGTCCTCTTGCTACCTTGTTTGCACTCTGTCAATTGGCTCTTCATATTTTCCAGTAGTGACATACACTAGTCATATACTGTGGGTCTCAAGCACTCTAAAACATAGAATATGAGTGGCCTCAATGCCTGGTGCAACGAAGCCAAACCTGTGATCCTAGTTAACACGAGGACAACAATCTTCAGGCTGAGATTGTTTATCGCTCAGATGGGGAGTTGGCTCCCGACCTTTGGATTCCCTACTACACAGTGGGTGTCTATGTACTCCTCTATTTTCATTTTTCTCCCTTATCCTTGTGATTTTAGGTTTACAACCTCTCCTTGGCGTGACAATCTAGTCAAAAAGTAGATATCTTCTACTTCAATCCTCAATGGTTTCCCATCGAGGTTGAAGCTTTCACTCTTAGGGTCTGAGTTACCCACAAGCATCTCAAGCAACCTCACCTAGGCCCTCATCCCTCTGAGTGCCAAAAATTTATATAAGCCATATCTTTTCAAGGCTATTTGGGCCCCTGGATCTTGTTCCATAGTAGCATCTACTTCTCGTGCTCTCTTTCCCTCCATTCAAGAACCATCCTGCCAAATAAAAGTCAAAATTTGAGTTAGCAACAATAGAAATTATTTATTGCGTACTTGTACGCGAGCTACTTCACTTACATATGTGTATAGGGATGGGTATACATGCCCTGCAGTTTTCACAGTTCCATATAACCCATCGTATACGTGACCCGATAAGGGACATCCTGCATACACCAAATTACACAATTTACGCCCTAAATTACTCAAAATTTGAAACCTAAAATTTAATCCACTAGAAAGGAAAGGGAGGGGAAGATGAGTTACCTGGTCCAGACGGTTTTTGATTTCGTTTCCTAACGCTCCCACAATCACCAGTTGAATCTTGGAGGTATTTTGGTCTAAATTTCACTATTTGGGTAAAAACTCAAAATGACATAGTAATTTTTGGTTTTGTTACGATTTATAACAGTTTGTACCCACTTTCTATAGTTTTTAGTCATTTTTTCACCTAATGGACTAATACAAAGGTGGATTGAGTTGGTTTTTGTAGTTTTTACCAGGGATTCTTGTGTATTTCAACGTTATGTTGGTCGTTCGTCACCACGGGAAGGTATTTTCACTACCCAACATATAGGATAGGTATCCATTCCATCATGCATTTTTTTCATTATCCTATAACTATCAATTTTTATGCCTTAGATACGAACCCATTTGTTGCGACACAAAACCTTCCATCTGCTATAAGTAATGTCATTATCAAGTGGTAGAGACTTATCGAACATGGGTGCCCTAGTTAGATTCCCTACTTCATTTGGTGCCCATGCATAGATGTTTTCCATAGGACTGGGAGTCCTTTATAGATAATACATGACTTTATGTTGAGCCTCATTTCTCACTCATAAACATGCAAACTTATACCTAGAGGACACCCAACCGAATTTAGTTTAATCTCTTTTCCAACTCATCTTCAAAAAGAGAAAAGATTGTCAAGTGAACTTGTCTCTTTCACACTTGTAAATTGGACTTGAAAGGATGTCTATTTGGCACAATTTTATCCCTTTTTCACACCAATTAGACTGAATTCCATGAAAAAGGACATTTTTTGGCATTAAGTTGTGATTGCATCTCATGCCTTTTCTTGTCCTATTGAGCCTATAGTCGGTTCTCACTTTGCGTTATAAACTGTTTTCTTCAGTAGTTTTTGCATCCTCAACCAAACAGAGCCTCATTTATATCCTTTGCAATTTGACACCCTATACCTAGGGGGGAACATTCCCTTGAGTGTCCATCTCTCGCATGCATCTCCTTGCATTGAGCATGGATATGTTCCACTGTTGGAACTAGTTTTGCTTACTTGCAACACTCGTTTCCTCCTCTGTATCATAAAATTCATTTTTCTATGAAAAACAAAAAAAATACGGGTAGGAAGGGAGTATTATATTATATTGGCAGCAGTCATGTTGCCTTTGAATAGAGCACAAAGTTATTGATTCCATTTATCATAATAATTTTGGGATTAGCATGGCCTTATGAAGCTGAGCCCGTTATAGAGTCTTCTCTATCGACTGGTTATTCTTCCATTCCCTATACAGAATTTCATTGATGCCTCCTTCATCTCATGTTTCCATCATTGAGTCTATGATGTTAGAGTCTTCCATATGTCTCATGCTCTTATTCAAAGGAATTCTATCAAACTGTGTTGGCCACTTCTCAAAACTCTTGACTTTGCATGTCGGCCATACCCTCAGTTTGTCTTAGAATCACATGATACTGTAGTCCTATCATTCACCCTAGTCCTACTTTCATCATTGGTAGGCAACCTTGAACCCAAAAATCAACTCTTCATCATTGGTCATTGACTGGGTGGTTTCCCTTTTGTTCGACGATAAGACATCTATTCACACATTGGGATTCGTGCAGTGTCTTGGATTCCATTAGCCTTATTGGTGGTTTCCTCGCCTTTTTCAGCATTTTTTATCATTGGCTGTTATTCAGAGGGTCTTTTTTGTGTACCACTTGCACTTGCCACACACAAAAGACACACAGGGTCGTTGGTTCATGAACATGTTCTTCGTCCGATTTCCTCCAAATAATGAAGCTCCTGCTTTGTACCTCATGATTACTGATGAGAGATGCCTTAATTCTCTCCTTTCAATGGGTCTCCTTCCATCGAGTTCAACTCATCTATTTTGGAAACGAGACCTAGAGTCTTATGAGTACCTTGAGGCTTGCAGTAATTAGTGGTAGGTTCTCTCGCCATCGACAGTTGGGAATACATAAATGTCTCCTGATCGATGGATTCTTCAGGTGTTCGACACCGTATCCTTTATTCACACTTGTAAGAATGTACTCAGTGCCTTGATACCTACTTTCATTATCGGTGGGTTGTCTCGTGTTTGTTGATGGTATACCTCAATGACCGATAATCAAGTGATATCTCATTGTGTTCGACCTCAACTCCTTTATTCACATGATGTAGACTTGCACCTTTGGTGGATTGTGTAGAAGACTTGAAGACATTGGACCAAATATAAGATAATATTCCTGAGTTTTTGCTTCCTTTTCATTGGACCAATACCTATAGGACTTCAGTGATCATGGGAGATCATATTGTACTCCATTGTATACAGATATCTTCAGATTGGTGTTGAGACTGGCTCTACCGGGCCTTGTCTATGACTGTGACAGCCATTGGCATGTAACCACATTTGTATTTTCCTATTCATGGCCATAGATAGTTGTTTGGTATATTTTCACATGGATCTTCAGTGTAATTATATTGGCAACCATGTATGCAAAGTCAGTACAGAATGTAATGAGAAACTAGTTATTCCAGCTAGTTCCCCATCACTCCACTTTTGCGTTGTTTATAACGTATTTTGGCCATTGCGGATACTCCTCTGACCTCACACATTAGGGGGCATTTGTTATAGAAATATTTTCCTCACCCTATGTAATCTTGCATAGAAGGCCCTTTTCCATTACCCCATGCAGACTTATCATCCCTGTTTGTAAATCCCAGAGCTAAAAATACATATTTTTCCACATGTACGCATCTTGCCTACTATACAACATGTGTATATACAGGTTGCACCACTACAACCCGTGTACATCAGGATTTGTGCCAAAAAATTAAAATTAATGTCAGGTTTCCATGTCACGACAGGAGATCTGTGAACCTTGGCCTTCCATATACTGGAAATGTTATGACTTGACCCTTCAGTTCCATTTTGAAGGCTATAAATGGGCCAATTCCGAGCTATGGAAAGAGGAGAAAGAATTCAACTTTGAGAGAAAAGTTACTCTGGAGAAATTATTTACTTCATATTGAGTCTTCATCGCTTTGTCCTTTAAGTTTGAACACAGTGTTTAGCCCCGAAGATATTCCCTTATTGATTGAGAACCTCATTGTTTATCTTTTATGGGATTAACTTTGGTGGAGGATTGAAGTGGTGGAGGCCCATATGGAAGGAACTTAGTTTCTCGGTTCTGAACTGTGTCGACATGGAAGTATGTAACATTTTCACTTTTGTTGATCATATATTAATAGAAATACTCTTTTCCTATCCAATTGATATCTTGCAAATATTTGAATTATTATTCCATGGGTGTATTTGTCATGTTTATTAATGGATTATTCTATTGAATGTGCTAACATCATTTATTATCACCATATGTTTGATTTGCTTGGTTGTTGAGGACTAGTTGCAGGTATATCGCTTTGGGTCAAGTGCTCAATGATGGACTTCATCGAACTTATGGATCAGGTAGGCATTTTATCTTGTCTTGCTAGCATATTTGTTTACATAACATACTTGATAAAAGAGTTGATTTCTATAGTCATTTCCATCTGTTGTGGTTTACCCTAGCCATAGAGAGATTTTCCTCATAATAATATAGGATACAGGTCCCACTCTATCTAAGACCTCAAAGGGTCCACAATATCGAGGTGCCATATTGGCACAAGATCCCATTCTCAGGGAACTCTTCTTGGGCCTAACTCTAAGATAGACACGGTCTCCTTTCTTGAACTCTTTGGGAGTTATATTTCTGTCGGCATAACTTTTCTGTCTATACTGAAAAATTTTCATATTTTTCTTTATCTGAATCACTTGTTGTTTCATTTATTTTAGCATGTCGTGTCTGATTGAAATTCTATCCACTGGATTACTCCAGCTGACTGGATTATTGCACTGTCTACCATAAAGGGCTTCGAAAGGGCTCATCTTCAGTGACTCTTGATAACCATTATTGTAGGCAAATTCTACCAGTGGCAGGTAGTCTTCCCACTTCTTAGGCTGATGCATTACATGCATTCTTAACATGTCTTCTAATATTCGGTTTCCTCTTTCTATCTGTCCATCAGTTTGAGGGTGATAGGCTATGCTAAACAACAATTTAGTCTCAAAACCATCCATCAAGGATCTCCAAAAGATTGAAGTAAATTTAATGTCTATGTCAGATACAATCTCCCTAGGCATTCCATGCAGTCTGAATATCTCCTTCATGAAGATGTTGACAATATCTATTTCCTTGCAAGTTTATTTGACAGGAATGAAGTGAGCAGACTTGCTCAATTTGTCCACTACTACCATGATGACATCATTTTTCCTGGTCGATTTTGGTAATTTGGTGATGAAATCTATGGAGATGGTCTCCCATTTCCATTCTAGAATTGGTAGAGGTTGCAACAACCCTGTTGGGTGATGGTGTTCTGCCTTAACCTGCTGGCATTCTAGACACTTAGCTAAATAATCAGCTATTTCCTTTTTCAATTGAGGCCAATAGAATTGTTTTCTAGTGGCCGTAATCATTTTCTGATAACCTGGATGACTAGTATATATTATCTTGTGAAATTCGTCCATTATAAACCTCTTCAAGTCATCACAACTTGGGATACACAATTTGTTTCTGTAAGTCAGCAGACCTTCATCCAGCATATGATATCCTTCATACTTTATCCCCATGGGCTCTTGCTTTAAATACAATGTCACGGTCTTGAACAATGCATCTGTTTCTTATGCATTCATGAGTCTTTCCCTGACATTCGTTTCATAGGTGCTCACCGCTTCCAGGTGAATCGTTTTCATACTTCTGCTAAGGGCATCGACCACCCTATTTTCCTTTCCTTTGATGTGTTTGATCTTGAAATCAAACTCACTAAAGAGATCCATCCACCTATATTGTCTAGCATTGAGTTTCGGTTGATCAAACAAGTGCCTCAACCCACAGTGGTTTGTCATAAGTATAAATCTCGTACCTAGGAGGTAATGCCTCCACATTTTTAAAGCATGCACTATGGTAGCCAATTCTAGATCATGGGTTACATAATTGATTTCATGCTAATTCAATTTTCTGGATTCGTAGCAAACTACAGGTCCTTCTTGTATAAGGACTCCTCCGAGTCCTTCCTTGCAGGCATATGTACACACAAGGAAATCATTATCAGGGTCTGTGATATTTAGCATGGGTGCGTGAGTCAGAAGGAATTTCAGTGCCTGAAATCTTTCTTCACATTCCGATGTCCGAATGAATTTAACCCCCTTTTTCTGAAGGGCAATGATTGGACAACCAATCTTGGAAAATCCTTTTATGAACCTTCTATAGTATCCTGCTAAGCCCATAAAGGATATGATATCAGATACATCCTTTGGTGTAGTCCATTCCATAATAGACCTGATCTTGTTAGGGTCTACTACCACTCCTTCTTTAGAAATAACATGTCCTAAGTAATGGACTTGTTTCTGGAAAAGGTCACACTTTCTAAACTTAGCGTAGAGTTGATGATCTCTTAGTACTTGAAGTACAAGTCTAAGATGTTCTTCATGATCCTCCCTTTTCTTGGAGTAGATTAGGATATCATCAATGAATACCAATCAAAATATGTCTAGGAATTTGCTGAGTACATTATTCATCAAGCACATAAAAGTGGGGGGGGGGGGGCATTGGTTAATCTAAATGGAACCACCACAAATTCATAGTGACCATACCTTGTCCTGAAGACTATTTTGTGGATGTATTTATCCTTGATTCGGACTTGATAATATCCAGACCTTAAGTCGATATTTGAGAAAATGAAAGAACCCTCTAATTGGTTGAACAAGTCATCGAGTCTTGGTAAGGGGTACTTGTTCTTTATGTTTGTCTTATTGAGTTGTCTATAATCTATGCACAATCGGAGTATGCCATATTTTTTCTTCACAAAAATGACTGGTGCTCCCCATGGAGACACACTAGGCCGAATGTATCCTTTATCCATCATTTCCTTTAGTTGTAGCTTGAGCCCAACTAGCTCAGGTGTACTCATCATATAGGGTGTCCTAGACACTGGCACTACTTCTGGTGCAATCTCTATGGAGAATTCAATGTCTCTTCTCAGAGGGAGACCTGGTACCTCTTCCGGAAACACATGTCTATACTCCCTTAATGTGGGGTGGTCCTCTAGGTTTGGTCTATCATCCTCCATAGATTCCAACACCTGTATTTCATATAGAAGACATCCCTTTCTGTAATACTTTTTCATTTGAAGGGTTGATATTTGTCTCACTGAGACAGGCTTCTAAATCCCTTGGAGGGTTATCTTTCTCCCTTCTTCATTTACACATTCTAAGGTTTTATGGTAATAGTCCAACTTAGTTTTAGATGCAACTAGCTAGTCCATACCAATCAACAGGTCATAAGATCCTAGGGAAAGTATGTTAAGGGTAGCTTGGGTGGGGAATCCATCCATAATGAATTGGTAAGTTGGTATGGCCTCTGCTACTTTCTTTTTGTGTCAGTGGCTATTTGTATTAGACATGGCTTAACATGCCTAACTGGTTGCATTTTACAATTATCAATAGTCTAAGGGGCCACATAACTCAAATTAGAACCAGGGTCAATTAAAATAGAAATTAGATGGTTGGCGATCATACCTTCCATCTCCACCACTGAATCTTGGTGGTCAACTTGTTTATTATCCACAACTACATAAATCTGTGGCATAATCCTAGCCACATTATTGATAGTGGTAGCTTCTTGGATGTTGTAAACTCTCCTAATGTTCTTCTCTCTGTGTGGACAGTCCCTCAGTAGATGTTCTTCTCCACAACCCCAACATTTCAAGGGTTCCTTCTTTGGGTTATCCGTCTTTCATGGGGTTGCTCCAAAAGGTTTATTTCCACTCTAGGAGGGGAATTGTTTTTGATATACACTTCTATTAGGAAGTATTATCATAGAGTCCTTCTTATAGTTCTTATATCTTGAGGATTTGAACCCCTTCTTATTGAATCTCGAACCTCTCTTCTTCTTCCAATCCTCACGAGGTTTTGTTTGACTCTTGAGTTGTTCATAACAATACCTCACCTTCCGAATAGTGTCTTCTAAGGTCATTGGCTCGTCAAAATCAATCTTTTTCTAGTAGGTCTGAGGTAACCCACTGATAAATATTTTCACTTTTACCTTTTCATCCTTTATGTAGGGAACATACCTCAGCAGCTGAAGGAATTTATTAACATATTCCTCTATGATGAGTTGTCCCAACTTGAGTTCATATAACTCCTTAGTCCTCCCATCAAAGTATTTCTCTGATAGATACTTCTTATTGAAGTGTTTCTCAAAGTGTTTCCATGATAATTCCTCTTCATGGATTCCTTTCACATTCTTAAGGTCTTCCCACCAAATGGAAGATTTTCCATTCAGGTTGAAGATGGTTATTTGAGCCTTCAACTTTTTGGAGTAGTCATGGACTCTAAAGTACTTATTCAAACCAAGCATCCAATCTTCTACCTCTTCCCCTTTATCAATCTCTCCATTGAAAGAGTGTGGTTTGGCTTTATTGAACTCTTCATAGTCATGACTTTTGGAATGCTTTCGCTTCTTCCCTTTCCTTTGAGAATTTGAGCTAGTTTTGCTACTAGAATATCCCTCTCAGTTGCCAGTTCCCTTTCCAGAGGAATCTCTCGATGACTATCCCATTTCTCCAAGTTGGACCTTCCTCAAGGTAATCCTCCTATTGTGGCCACTTATGGGACCACGTTTTCATATCTAAGGTGGACTTTGACTTCTTTTCATATGTCATCGATCCACATGACTGGTTGCAGATCCATGATGTAGGTGTATCGGTATGTCAAACAATCTCTGCAGCAAGACTGCATTAATTCTCATTTTCTTTTCTTTCTCCTTTATCAATCTCTCGTTGTTGGCCTTTCAACTCTGTAATTCAGCCATGAGGATCCTTACACTTTCAGCCAGATCTGAAGGATTTTTCACCTCCCTCCTCTTGTTAGATTCTTTGTCTCTATTGTGGGAGCCATCCCCCAGTTCATGGTGCATCACCATCCTTTATGCTTGTAGTTTCTCACGGTTCACTAACTACTTGAGTGCTAACAAAACACCTGTTGTTAGATAACAGTCTATTAGTTCATGAACAACACATGGTACATATTTCTTAAATACAAACGCACAGTAGAAATATTTCATTATTTTCTTCAGTAAGAGTTTAACCGGACTTTTTAGGAAATATGTAAGGTAGGGAGTCACCCTTAAAATTCTTTAAGTATGGTGTTTACACAGCTCCTCCATGAGCCCAAGTAGGCCAAGTGTTGTAACCACACTCTGATACCAAATTGTAACACACCCGACCCCTGAGTGGCTTTCCTAGGGATGGGGCCTCAAAATTTCATTCTCCTTGAGCGATCAAATCCTTCATTCAGGGTTTCTAATAAACTCTGTTCATCCAGATTTTTCCATCCACGGTCGCCATGCTCAAAACCAAGTCCAGAAATGGCTAATATACCACTCTGAAGCTCCTTGGGCATTTAATGATTGAGGGCCACATGGCACCCATGTGGATCTACCTCACTCATACTATTTCCAAGTTCCTTCCTCCAAGGTGGAAGACCATCCAAAATTCGATCTCATGACTGGACTTACTCTCTTCCTCCTATGTTGACTGTGGAGGGGTTCGACACTTCACACCTATTTATTGTCTACACACGATACCGTTTGGAGTTTCGAACCTATGAAGTCCCATAAGCTCAACACATGGCTCCATCTTCCGGACTGTTTCAGTCTCTCTACACTGCTACATTTCAGACTCTTTGGAGTCCCAGTCAATTCACCAACTGTGTTGGCTAGGCAGACACGTATCAGGAACTGACACGTAGGAAGGGTCAAGGTGACACATGTTACATGTCTAATGGGCCTATAGGGAATGTGCCACACATGAATCGAGTGACATGTGGCATGTCAGCTGGGGTCCACTTCAGCCTGGGGAAATCACTACACCACATCACCCCTGGAATAACATGCTTCTAACACTCCTTAGATCTCACAGTCGAGATCCAACCACGTATATTTATAGATCTATGACTCTGGCTACCTTGGGGATTCATTGTTCAGGAGTGTTGTGATTAAAACATCCCTTATCTCCCAAAGTGCCCAATATCCAAACAAAAAGGGGCTAGCACCACGCATCCCTAGTAGATCAACAGCTGGGAAGGGACCCGTAGGATCCCTCAATCTACGATTCTGATTCCTCCGCGGCTCTGGCCCTCAAGGTTTCATAATTTGGACTAGTTGGTCAGGGAGGTCCACCTAACCACCAGGGGAACCGCCTAATTTTGGTCAACCTTACATGAAACCAAGTCTCCTGGTTATCTTCTACCAATATAAGGATGGTGAGGTTGGTCATACTCCAAATTCCTGGACTTTCGGAGTTCCGAATCCAAGGGGACATAGCTTCCTTAGGCTTAGCCTAAGGTTCCTAGGTGTTGGTCATATGGGTCCTCCCGAACGGATCTCGTCTGCTCGTCTTCCAAATGAAGAGACCTCCCATTTTCAAGGCTTCCACTCTTCTATCCTTCCTAATATTTTACCATGAAATGGTTAAGGACTTTGGTCGGGAATTTTAGTCGCATGACAAGGGGTCTGGAAGAGGTATCCTCTTCATACGGACAGGTTCAGGTCATCACGATATCTCCTATCTTAGACGTCTTACACACTTATGTCCCTGGAAGCCTCAGGAACTAAGCTGCGAATACAGACTATCAGTCAAAAGTGTAAGTTTACAAAGAGATGGAGGCATACACATCATAACCATTCCGCACAAAAGTCATTTATAAATACACATATGTATAAATCCAAGAATTCTTCCATTACTCCATTTCAAGACATAAAATAGGGAACATACTTATGAGAACCAGATAATGTGAAGTGACTACTGAAAGGGGTGCCCATTTCCACCCAACCATAGGCTCAGTCACTCCTAACAGATTTATGACTAGCCACCCCTGAGCTAGACCACGATGCTCTACGATAAAATCCTTTCTTCCAAATCAACGATAGTAGGGATGAAGGTTACTCTCCTCCTCCCACAAGATCTTGGCAATGGTTTACACGATACCAATAAAGGAGGACCAACCCCATATATCAGATCATATCATAACCCCACTAGTCATCACCCTGCAACCAGAACACTTATTTTCCAGTTCTTCCTTGAACCCAAGAGGGTAACCTCTCGTCTTTGCACTCTTCGGAGGTCTTCCTCTTCCCACCACACCTTCCTTTATTTCCTCTTTCAGCAAGGTTGTGTGTGGCTCAAATTCCCATCCCATGTTCAGGTCTGGAAGCCTTACATATGGGTGCTCTTCCCCATACCCTCATTAAATCTTGAGGAGGTCTTCCCACCTACTAGCCTGACTGTAATTCATTTATAGGTCAGAGGACTTTTTTGGTCCTGAGCAATTAAATCCAGTAAGGTGTTGATTTTGTGAAGGTTAACGCAACCATTCCTGGTCCCTTTCACCATCTATTTTCATAGCATTCATGGTCTTTCTTAGTACACCCCCCTTCCAACAGTCACACAACACTGATCCATTTTCTAGTAAATAATAGAATTTACATTCATTGACCTTTTATACAAAGGTCCATCCAATCAAACATTCGCTTCTAGTTATTTTTCCATAGTCTCTTGGCCATTATAGTTATATTTACAAACTGGGGGAAAAAGGGTGTTACGAAGAGGCTACCTCAACATTCTCACTCTTAAAATATCCAAAGAAGGAAATTCATAGGCTTCATGGGTTTCCTAAAGTAATAGTAAGTTACAAAGATCTAAAATTCACAAGAAAGTTTTGGAAAGAATTATGGAATATGAGTGGAAAAACACTATCTATGAGCTCAATATATCATCCAAAAATAGATGGTCAAACATAAATAGTTAACAAATTTTTAGAGGGTTATCTTCATTTCTATTCTCCACACAAGCAATCTCAATGGGTGAAGTAGCTTCCTCTAATAGAATGGTGGTATAATACTACCTATCACACATATACTAAGATGTCCCCATTTGAATCCATTTATGGATATCTATCACCTAGTATCTCATACGTTTTTCAGGACCAGTGCAAAGTAGATGTAATATAGTCATATATGGAAAAGACTAAAGAAAATTTGACAATTCTTAAGGAAAACCTTCAAATGGCACAAAACAAGATGAAAAATCAAGAATATCAACATCAAAGTGAAAAACAATTTGAGGGGGGTAATTAGGTATTTTTTAGACTACAACCTTATAATCAATCTACTCTCAAATAGAAGAAGAATCAGAAATTAGCTCCAAAATTTTATGGACCCTACAAGATTATTCGCAAGATTGGACAAGTGGCGTAAGAGTTATATTTTCCTTATTCTTGCATTCATAAGGCTTTTCATGTATCTTTCCTCAAAAAAAATGTGGGACAAACTATGTTAGTGCAGTCAAAACTTCTAGAATTAGATGAAGAAGGGAAGTTGTTTCTTTAACCGAAAAAAGTGAAGTTGATTCTTGAACCGAAATAAGTGATAGATAGGTGTTCTATATCTTTGCGGAATAGAACCATTATGGCACACCTAATCAAGTGGAATAATATGCCTCTAGAAGAAGCTAATGGGAATGAGTGGTTCATGAAGAAACACCCCTAATTAAAATCTTTGAGAGCAAAGCATTTTTTAAAATATATGGGCTATGTTAAGGCCATAACACTTATATACTAAGTTTATTAGTTATGGTTAGGTCAGCTTAGGGTAAGTTACATCATGCTCACTTTATCTCCTATTTATAATAAAGGAGATTCATCATGGTTAGGTCAGCTTAAGGTAAGTTACATCATGTTCACTTTATCTCCTATTTATAATAAAGGAGATTCATTTTTATAATCATCTCATCTTGTCTTGTTTTTATAACCCTAAAATGCCCTACCTATGCATACATGGCATTGGCCTTCCTACTTGCATAATTTTCCAAATCATTGCTGAGGAAATCTGTTTAAAAAACCATTTTTTGGAGAAAGTACGTGCCATGCTACACTAGTGAACGTGTACATATGCTTGATACATGCTAAAAAAACCATGTACATATGCTACCTGCACACTAAACAACTCATGTATACCTCCAAAAGTTGCAAAAAATAAAAAGTTGCAAGGAATTCGGTGGAATTGGGTGGATATTAGAGGTTTCCCAACCATTTCACCCATTATATCCCATCCCAAAACCGAATAACTATCCTTTTGTCATATAAAAGGAAGTCTTCGGGTCTCATTCCACAATCAAGCATTAGAACAGTGAAACTCTGCTCAAATTCCCTTTCCATCCTTGCCCAAGTATTTGCAACCTTTTTTGAGTTCTTTCCTCAGCAGTCCCCTTCTAGCCCCTTTCTCCCATACAGTCCCTTCCCTTCCATTGGAGGTGATAAACATATTCTGAGAAAAGGAATTTGGAAGGTGCACTCGAAGCAAAGTTAAGAGGAGCCCACACTAGGTTCACGGAGCATCGACTTGGAAAGGTTGTAATTTCCAATATTTGAATATTGAATAAAATAATTTGTTTCCCTATCCCAAATGATATATTTATGTATTTTATTTGGTTTATGCATAATGAGTTATATCTAACCCTAATTGATGAATAGAGATAGAATATTTGTAGCTTTTTTTGCCTAAGATTTGATGCATGTCAGCTTTTGGAGGAGACCAATGTCTAAGGAAGAAACGAAGCTCGAGGAGGTCAACATCAAACATTTGGATCGAAGATATTGTTCATGATTGATTCTTCTATCATTTTTTATTCATCTGTGTGGAATGTTTGGGGTAGTGTAGGAATTAGATTGAATTTTAGGGAGTCATTTCTTTGTCTATAATTAGAACCCTAGTATAGTTATAGGGGTATTTTCCCATTAGAAGAATTGACAACTCTAATGAGGAGTCTCTCTAGGGTTTTTGGAGGGTTGTTTTTGGGTTTTTAATAGGCTTCTTGATTTCCTTTTGAGTTTTATTCAATTTCTCTGAGTCTTTTAAGGGTTTCTGGTCACCTGCAAGGTGCATACTAGATTTCCCTTCCCTATCAGTCTACCTAATATTTTTGTTTTTTGAAAAGTATCAGATGTGTATGCATTCTTTTTGTCTCAGCCTACGCACATATGCACCCTGCACAGTAGACATTCTACGTACATACGTAGGCTACTAGTGCAACAACTCGTGTCTCTGTGTCTTGAAAGTGTTTTTTAACAAAGAGAGATCTATCTCTTTCCTGATATAAGTTTAGGCTTCTCAGGGATTTCTTGAACCTTCCAGAGTCTCTATTTTTGTCCTTAGCTTGGGTTAAATATTTGTTGTTAACTTGTGTCTTATTTTTCTTTTGTTTTCCCCAGAGGTTTAGAGTAAACTATCAAGTTTTAGATCCTCCTTTAGTTTCTTGTTTGAATCCATGCATTTATGCAGTTGTCTTAGGGTCTCTGTCAATCTTGGGTTCTGTTTTCTCTTTTTCCTATTTCTTTCTTTGAAAAAAAAAAAATACTTTGGTTTTTCTTGTTAAAGCAGTTCAAAAAACAAAAAATAAATCCCCTTGTCTCTCTGTGTTTCCTACATTTTTTGGCTTATTTTTAGCTTGATTTTTAAGAAAAATGAGTTGCATCGTGTATTCATCAGTTTATTTTAGCATCTTTTGTTAGTTTTGCTTTGATTGGAAGAAAATATAAAAAAAAAAAACTAGTTTGTTAGGTCTCTTTCTTTCTTTTCATTTGCTTTGCATTGTTATTTGAAAAAGAAAATGAAATTAGCATAGCATTGTGTTTTCTTCTCATCTTGAAAGCATTTCAAAAGAAAAATAAGAAAGAAAATCCTTCTTTTCCAGTGTTCTTATAAGTTTCATTATTTACAAGAGTCTAAAACACCATTAGTTGCACGATCACATCCTTTTCATAAATAAAGCCTTGAAATTAGCGCTTAACTTAAAATATATTAGACTTTCTATTTGTAGGGTTCACCGACTAGTCCAGGATTTTAGGGCCTTGAAATAGGTGTGAAGCAAAAACTCTTCAAGTCCATTGAAAACAAACATTGGAGCATGATATAGGGAGTGTCTAAAGTCCAATGTTGTAAGAGTTAGCCGGGACACCCCTCTAACACAGGGGCTGAACACGAGGTCGCGTGAGTAGACAAGATAACCCCATCAAATCCATACCAAACGTAGTGGGGATTGTATATGGAAGGTATTTATTGGAACTATATTGATCGCATTTACCTATGGAGCCTCGTGGAACTAGAATATGTTTGAGATCCTCAGTTGTCTTTCGAACCAATTTATTTTGGCACCCTTGAAGGGGTTTGGACTTGTTATCCTGCTCGTTACAATTAGCCTGATTTTTTACTGTACCCGCTTGGTGACTAACTGTGAACTGGAAACCTAGTTGTCAATTTTTATGGACTTACACGGGTGACTGGGAGTGTATACCGTGGTACCTAGGGTGGACATCGGATAGTGATTCATAGAGTATACTAGAGGGTTCTTTCATTTTCAAGTTTCACTTACACCGGTTAGTTTCTCTAGTGTCGATTGGCATAATTGTCCTTCCCACCAGTTAGTCGACTGCTTGATTTATCATTAAGGAAATTTTAGTGTGTGCTCTGTGCTCCCTAGTTTTCTATAGTGAGTTAGTCAGTCATTGATTTGGGTCTCTAACCTAAGGTGGTATATTTCCCACTCCGCCAGTCGTGAGGAATTTTCCGTCTTCCTCTTAGAAACATCAAGCTACCTCTTTATAGGCCTTGTTTTTTGTACCACCGGTTCGCTAGAGTCAGTGTGTGAGACTTTTAAGGACCTGAATGGTCCCACAATGGGAGAACATGTGCATAATATTTTCATGGAAAACATTCCTGACGATACCAACCAAGGAACCCCTTCGCAAGGGGATTCTTGTGCTTTTTCTTTCTTCGGAAATGATGGTGTCCCTTTGATGGCCACTTTGTACATTTTTGGGTTGAATGTGGGACTATCAGTTTGGTTGGGTACCATTCCAAATGTCTTGAATTCTCTTGACGCTTCTCAGTTAAGCACCTTATTTCATGGGAATCATGTTGATGTTCCTTCATCAACAATGTATTCTCCTCCTCCTTCTGCCTTCTCTATGTTGATGTTTGGACAACATTGGGAAGACAATCTCTTAGAATAATAATTAATAATATAATTATTGATTATTAAATATTGAATATCATATATAATAAGTAAATGATAATAATAAATAGTTATTGATATTCAAGGGATGCATCCTTTCATGGATGGTCACCATATGTTCCTTATATATGGAACACTCATCATTGTAATAATATATCGATTATATCTCATATGAAGAAAAACAACATGGTATTAGAGTGGGACTGGGATTTACTCCCTCACAGGAGGGCCTAGGAAAACAAGAGAGATAGCGACATAGTCTCAGACCTAAATTTTCTTTGAAGATTGTTGGGAATCTATTGGAAATGATTGGGACAAATTTTACTGGAGAGAAAAAGAGAACAGTGATCATGATGACCTAATCGAGTGGAGGTTGCGCACTTACTTTTCGTGGTGTCTAAGGGAATTGATCACATGGATGAAGGGTTTCTCATTGGTCTACTAAAAAAACACAACCCTCTAGGATTTCTCAACCAAAATCACACACCTAAGATACGAGCAATAGGAGCATCGAATACAAATTAGGATTGATTCCTTTCTTTGTGATTTCCTGATAGACCTAGAAAAACAATGTGCAAAGAATTTGTTTTTAACACGATCAAATGGTCGAGCGGGATCTGTACCCAGGAAAATGTTGAGATGTTTGAGTGGATTACGATTATCATCAGTGACAATGATGTAGTTTTCTTTAATATGTCTCTAATCGATGGGTTGGTTCTCTCGAAGGAGGAATATTGAAGAGACACTGAACACAGGTATTTATATGACATGGAAACAATTGTGTACTATTGGACGACATTGTAGTAGTTGTGTGCTACTGGTTTATTGAAGCATAGTCATAAAGAATGTGGCGGATGATTTGAGATACCGATGGCATGGTAATAGCAGTATGCTACTAGTTGATTGTAGAGTAATCAATGGATTACTAGATGAAGGATCCAAGACATTGGTTTCACAAAGAAATATCGATATGTCTTGGGGGACATTGGTTCCATGAGGGAACCTCGATGTGTCCTAGAGATCTTTGAGGCAGGGATCAAGAAGGATCACACCATTCCTCATAACCCTCAACAGAAAGGAATATATTATGAGGAGACATTTTCTCTTGTTGCTCGATACACTTCTATCCATATGATTATTTCCCCAACAACATTCATGGGTTAAAGAGTACATCAGATGGGTGTAAAGACAACCTTTCTCAATGGAGATATTGAGGAAGAAGTATACATTGAGTAGCTAGATGGTTTTGTGATACATGAGAAGGAGTCTCATGTGTGCAAGTTTAAGATGGCCTTGTATGGACTCAAGCAACCACCTCGAGCTTGGTATGCAAGGATTGATGGACACCTGATTATTTTTTGGCTTCAAAAAAAGTGTTGTTGATCCCATCATGTACTACAAGACCGTTAAAGGTGAGTCCCTGATTTTTGTCCTCTATGTTGATGATTTATTCCTCACTGATACAGAGAGCATTATTGATGAATGTAAGTATGCATTGGCCTCTAAGCTTGTGATGAAGGACCTTGGCATGATGCACTACTTCTTGGGACTAGAGGTGTGGCAGAGAACTGATGAGATCTTCTTGATTCAGGGGAAGTACACAGTTGAGATATTGAAGAAGTTTGGGATGTTGAACTCGAAGCCTGTGGCTACACCAATGGTGATGAATATGAAGAAAATAAGTGTGTCTTTTTTGATTCTAACAAAATTGATCCGAATCTATATAGACAAATGATTGGATCATTGATGTATCTGGTTAACACCAGACCAAATATTTGTTATGCAATGAGTGCACTTAGCCAGTTTATGAGTCAGTCGAGATAGACACACTAGATTGTTGTGAATCATGTGTTGAGATACCTAGGAGGCACAGTTGGACATGGCATGAAATATACTTCTAGTATTGATATGATATGGAAAGAATATATTGACTCTGAATGGGCATGGAGTGAAGTGGAATGAAAGAGAACCTTCGGGTGTTGCTTCACTTTGGGATCTTCCATGGTTTCCTATTGTAGTAGGAAACAAACTTATGTGGATTTGAGCACAGTAGAAGTAGAGTACATTGCAATAAGTATGTCAGTCTATGAAGTAGTGTGGCTTCACAAGCTCCTTGTATATTTATCTGAACATGTGCTAGATTCCACCATTATTCATTATGGTAACCAAATTTGTGTGAAGATATCAGAGAATCTAGTGTTTCATGAAAAAGAAAACCACATTGAGATCAAGTACCATTACATCCGATACATGGTGCAGAAGAAGGAAGTATTAGTGTTGTAACTTCCTATAGATGAGCAGGTTGTTGATGTTCTTACTAAACTGGGACGAAGTTCAAGTAATTTCGTGACAGAATTGGTGTCGCAGAGAATGCCTCCCTCACTGAGAGGGAGTGTTGATGTTTTCATCTTCCTGAGACATTATTCAGATCGTACTCCTATGTGATTGATTTGAGTTGATCCGTGATGACACTTATCCGAGAAGGCATAAGTGGGACACTTGTCTGAGAAGGGATAAGTGTGTTTGGGCTTATAGCCCAATGTCCCTTGTGGAGAGCACATGAGGACACGTCCCATGTGGAGAGAACATGAGGACATGTCAAGGGAGTTGACTCTTCATGTCACACAGTATGGGAGTTTACCCTAGTGTTTCTAAAGGGTGTAGCCTCTAGAAGTCCACATGGGAGTGTCATGTGGGATAAACATTCTCCAGATCGTACTCCTCTGTGAATTGAATTGAGTTGATTTGTGAGGAAACTTATTCAAGAAGGGATGAGTGGGACACTTATTCAAGAAGGGATAAGTGCATTTGGGCTTATAGACCAACGTCCCATGTGGAGAGCGCATGAGGACATGTCAAGGGAGTTGACTGTTGACATCACACACTATGGGATTTGACCTTAGTGTTTCTAGAGAGTGTAGCCTCTAAAAGTCCACATGGGAGTGCCATGTGTGACAAGTCGTTTTATACTATGGTGGTTGTGTACCACTAGCAAAGACTGTGTGTCTCTAGACAATATTTGTGTACTACTATGGAAATATACCTCCCTAGCTAAGAGGGAGTGTTGATGTTTCAACATTGGGCATAACTTCTCCTAGATTGGGATGCAGACCAAGGGAGATAGGATACATTTATCATAAAGGTGCACTTGTGGTAAATGGGCCCAAACATATTCCTTCCTTGATAATGAAAAGGAATAATATGGACTCGAGGTGCTTGAAGTGTTTTCCACGTGCCAGTTAGCATCAAGATAACATTAACTCATAGGTGTGTACTTGTGGTGAAAGATCTTTGTGTGGTCTTTGTCCTAGTCATGGAGATTTGACAAGAAATGATAAAGACTCAAGATGCTATATGTTATTACATGCAGACCCAGAGTGAGCCTGATCTTAGAGAGAGTTAATTGGCTCAGAGGGAGAGCCACAAAAGGAGTTTCTCCTCAGTTCAGGTGGTAGAGAGATGCCTCCCAAGACTGACAGACAAGTGTCTTGAGTCTAGGGTGAAGTTTGTATACTTCAGAGACAAGCTTGGAATGATGCAGAATGTCTCCCTCGTTGAGAGGGGGTTTTGTTGTTTAGACAACATTGGGAAGACATTCTCTTAGAATAATAATTAATAATATAATTATTGATTATTAAATATCATATATAATAAGTAAATGATAATAATAAATAGTTATTGATTATTCAAGGGACACATCCTTTCATAGATGGTCACCATATGTTCCCTATATATGGAACACTCGTCATTGTAATAATATATCTATTATATCTCATATGAAGAAAAACAACACTTTGGTGAAAGTATAGTTACTAGTAATTGGAAGTCTAAAAGAAATAGAAAGAGGAAGAATAGGAAGAAGAAATCACTAACCTCTGTTAGTCATGTTGGAGATAGGTCATAAACCTCTTCAAGTCATGTTGAAGACCAGCACCCAACCTCTTCAAGTCATGTTGAGGGAATGCACCCAGCCTCTATCGGTCATACTAGGGGGAAAAGTCCAGTCACTGCTAGTCATACCAATGATAGGTCTGTAGCCTCTGCAAGTCATGTTACCGACCGATCCCCAACCTCTGCTAGTCATGTTGGAGATGTGCAACCAACCACTCCTAGTCATGTTGGGGGCATTGATTATGTTTAGAAGCCTAGACAGATAGGACATAAGCCTAAGTTCCCTTGAAAGATTTGCAAGGGATATCAGCTTACTCATCTGTGCCCTGGCATTCTAGAGGCACAAAGATTGTGGTCCCTGTCTGCAAGTTCTTCCGATTCTGAATCTTCTGGGGTTTCCTCATAGTCTATTCATATAGTGGTTAAGAAAGTGATTATTCCGATGCAATCTTTGGTCGATCCCACTCATTTTTTAGGGGGTGATGTGCCTTCAGACCATGTGGTCTTGCAGCCTATTTAGCCAGGGGTTGAGGAAGTGGTTGTGCCAATGCAATCTTCGGATGATACCACTCTTCTCTTGAAGAGTTTCGAGTCTACCAAAGTGGCCACATTGATGCTATCTTCAGTTGATCCCACTCTTCTGATGAGGAGTGATGTGTCTACCGACTATTTTTTTAGCATTTCCAGTTCAATACTTTAAAAAGAAGGGGGAATTCCACTCACTTCAATCACACCCCTTCCAAGCCCTAGGATGGTTTCCTTTGATTGAAATGATCTTGTTGAGCCTCATCTTCCTTCTTCTACACCCTTTCAAACAAGGGTTGAAGTTAAATAAAAAAACATTTACTGATGTATTGTAGATGAAGGATCCTCAGCAAGTATTTTATCTTCCTCAACTTGGCAAGCTTTGGGTTCTCCCAAGCTTGTGATTGCTTCACATGAGCTATTGGATTTTGACTGAAGTCCTAGTGAATATTTGGGGGTTCTTCCTCAGTTAAATATATCGTTAGGTGGGAAGTTTGTCCTTGTCGATGTTATAGTGGTGCAAGGCTTGTTATATTTCAATATGCTTCTCAGGTGTGATTATGTATATATTATGAACGTTTTGGTGTCTACACTCTTCCAGGTGATGCATTTCCCTCACAATGGAAGCTTTGTCACTATCGACCAACTAGCATATGATAATCACCATCCTAATTCATCATTAGTTCAGGTTGTCCCTTTATATGTTCCTGGTGTTTATGTAGACTCTACTCTACCACAGGTTAATTATGTGGCATCTTATCATCGGTGTTCAATTTCTCCTGAGAAGGAACCTGTGCAATCATGTTTTCCTTCTCGAGACATGGTCTCAACAATTGATCAGTCGTTTTATCAATAGGGGCATGGGAGTCCTTTCTTCCCCCTCTTGGTCCAAGTGATATTAAGACTCCTTTTGAGTCTAATCTCGTTGTTTATATATCATCAAGCCCTCGTGCTTGTGATTCTTCATTGATACTCTCTGCCAGTCCTGGACAAAACCTCCATCGTCATATGGAATATGGTCAATTTTCTTCTCCCTTTGGGGCTTTCGACCCTCCTCGTTCGCATGATTTCTTGGATTTTGAATTTCCTTCAGATGAGGCTATCCTTGAAGTCATGATGACAATTTGTATAACATGGAAAGACTTACACAGTGGTTTGTGTTTTCTTCCCTTTTGGGAGAATTTTCAAGTTGACTATCAAAGAGACTCTTGGTGACAGCCTAGCAGCAGGATCTACTTGAACTACTACCTCGCATGAACCGTACGACTATACGACACCTTGTACATATTGCATAGTCTAGTTTTATTGTTTTCAAGTTTTGTCTTCAGTAGCACCTCTTATTTTCTGAAGTTTCTATCTCTAGTGGATTTATTAACTTCTAGATGAGTGTTATTGGCCTTATATGTAGGATCTTGGAGACATTTTGTCTTTGAAATCTGTTCATCCTATCGATCCGTTCTGATAGGTATTGACCTAGAAGCTGGCATATAGGTTATATTTTTCCCTACTTGCATTATTCATTTCCTCGTTAATTTGGCCTTAGGATCGATCCCACTGAAGTGTGACATAGAACCTTCTTTGTTTCTTTAGAAGTGTCGTAATTAGGTGGTAAAGCCTACCTCTACATGGATTCCCTAGGTACATCCTTTGCTACATTTTGGCGTCCATGATGTCAGTTTTGACTATAGGCTTGGGATTTTGTGTTAGTCACGTCATTATTACATATTGAAGCCTCATTTTTTAGCTAATCATCTGTAGAAATTTTAATACAAATTATGTATTGCCTGGAATCTCTTGTTCTAACAATCATATGCCACTATCAAATACATAATCGATTCTACAAATATTCTTGTGGAATTTAAAACACAATCACCAATTGCAATATCAAGAAGAAAGATCAATCGCACATAACACATATGTTTTACCGGGAAAGAATAAAGCTAAAAACCCCACTATCATATATTATGTATATCATGGATCATGAAACAATCTCATACAAAACTCTAATCCAAGATCTCTCAGTACAATAAAAATCGTCTCACACTGTCATGCAAAAATCAACAAATACATGTGCCAATTCTATGCCTCCAGACAGCCTGCCTCCTCTGCGCAATCCCTGCAATGAAAACCTTGCAAATAATTTTGAATTCCTCTTGCCTAGGATACACATTTCTCATGGGAACATCCACTATGTGTGTGATTGCATGAGTGCACTTCACTCAAATCACAACTAATAGCCAAACTGTCCCTTTCACCTGTTATCTCAACTGGGTCTCCACTAGATCTGACATGCATGTAGTTAACAGTGGTAAATCTTCAGTTGCATGTCAATTCATTGATTGTGAATTAATTAATAATTAATTCACTGAACTCTCACTTGTATAAGTTCAATTACAACTAGTACAACTGAGCTTAACTCACTTAACTGAGTTAAACTACTTCAAAAATCACATAACTACACTTATAACTTTGTTACAACTTCAATTCACTTAGTTACAACTAATTCGACTTCCATGTCCCACCAATCAACCTTTGAACTCAAATTTCCTATAGCTAACTAATTTTCCATTTCAGTTAACTATTTTCAAGTAATTATGAGATAAAATATTAATATTTATTGTCCAATTTATTTAAGGGAAAAATAAATTAGACACACATTTATTGTTGACTTTTCAACACTCCCTCTCAACAAGAAAGTGATTATCCTTCACCCCAATCCTGTCTCTATGGTATTCGAATTTTCTCCTGGTTAGCACCTTCGTCAGAATGTTTGCATCCTGATCTTCCATAGGAATGTACTGAAGCAAGATGATCTTCTATTGCACACAATACCTGAGATGATGATACCAGATATCTATATTCTTAGATCTATCATGAAAAACAAGATTAATCAAGAGTTTAATGCAACTCTGATTATCACAATGAATCACTATCGGATCTAAATGAGAACCAAGAAAACCAACCAAGATCTTTCTCATCCAGATAGCCTCACATGCAACTTGACTTTCTGCCATGTATTTTGCTTCCGCTAAACTGAGTGCCACGGACCTCTGCTTCTTGCTCTACCAAGAAACAACTGTAGATCTGATACTAAATATCCCCCCTGATGTGCTCTTTTTGTCTGTTGGGATGCCTGCCCAATATGCATCCATGAAGACATGCAACTTCACCTCATTCATATGTCTGTACCATAATACATTAGAGAACCAACTAACTATCGATAGACAATAGCATCCACAACTTCTCCAAAAGTAGCATCCTCTTTCCTCCAGTTTCTTGGAAGAGGAGTATCCATGGGTTTGTATCCCTCCATGTGAAACTTACCCAGTATCTCCCTTGCATACTTGCCTTGAGACACAAAAATTTCACCATCTCACTACCATATTTCCAATCCAAGGAAATAATGAAGAAGGCCCAAATCCTTCATCTCTAACTCCTTTGCAAGGTCCTCCTTGCATGAGTGTATCAGCTGCTCATCACCATTCAGTATTAAATCATCAACATAAAGAACAATGATTAAAATATTACCCTCCACCACAATTTGGTATAGGTTTGCATCTGCTTCACTTTTGGTGAAGCCCGGTCCGGTGAAATAGTTGTATATCCGAGTGTACCAAGCATGGGGTGCTTGCTTCAGCCCATACAATGCTCTCTTGAGTCTTCACACATGTGACTCCCTGTCAAAGGTCTAAAAACCTTCTGGCTACTCAATGTACACTTCTTCCTCAACGATCGCATTGAGAAACATAGTTTTTACATCCATTTGATGAATGCGCCAGCCCATCTGCGCTGAGAGTGCAAAGATGGATCTTATGGAAGAGTACCTTGTGACAGGTGAAAAGGTCTCATCATAATCTATCCCCTCAATCTGTGAGAAGCCCAGGGACAAAAACATGGCCTTGTATTTCTCCACACTCCCATCAGCATCTTGCTTTACCTTGTAGATCCATCTCGAACCTACCACTGATTTGTCAACCAATCTTGGGACAATTTCCCATGCATTGTTTTTACAATGGAGACATACTCCTAAACCATTGCATCAAACCAAGTGGGATCCTGCACTACTTCCTTAAAGGAAGATGGTTCAGTCACAATACATTTTCTCATGACAGCCATGTATCCAGTTAATCGATCAGGAGACTATCTCTGTCTGCGCTGTGAAGTAGGGGCTCCTACATTCTGTGCAGCATCTAGTCTCAATCTATCAGCTTTCGTGGTGCACTTTCTACCATTTCTGATGGATGGCTCTACATGAGTGGCTTCCTCCACTCCATGAACCTCCTCATGTGGCTGATCCACATCTTGAGACTCATCTTTGGGAACCAACAGTTCCTCCTTTGCATGCAAGTCTATCTCCCTCTCAAGCGACAACTGCATGGTTTTCCCCTCATCAAATTTTATATCCCATCACATAACAGTCATCTTACTATTAGGAAAACACACATGATAATTATGGGGTGTTTCTGTGTACCCCACAAATATCCCAACTTCAGCAGTTGGTTCCAGCTTCTTCCTGGCATCCTTGGTCAAATGCACATAAACAAATGAGCCAAAAATCTTAAAATGAGAAACATCAGGTTTCTTACCAGTGAAAGCTTCTTCAGGTGTACTCATGCCAAGTACTCTATGAGGACAATGGTTTTGCACATAAATCGTAGTGTTGCATGCTTCCTCCCACAAATGCATTGGTAGGCCCTGATCATGCAACATTGCTTGTGATGCACCCATGATCGTTATGTTCTTTCTCTCCACAACCCCATTTTTTTGTGGGTTATGAGGCGCTATGATTTCTCTTTGAATTCCTTCTTTGCTGCAAAAGTCTTTGAATTCATTAGAGATGTATTCTCCACCATTATCGCTCCTTAGAGCCTTCACTTGCATCCCCGACTCTTTCTCCACCAATGCTTTAAACTCATATAACTTTGAGAATGTTTGATCCTTCTTCTACATGAAGAAGATCCAACATTTACAAGAAAATTCATCAACAAAAATAACATAATACTTGTGTTTTGTTGTTGAAGCAACCGAGAATGGTCCACACACATCTGTGTGAACTCTCTCCAGGATCACTAAAGCACGATTCTCCTTTTCATGAAAGGTGGACTTTACATACTTCCCCATGGTGAAACCCTTGCACTTATCTAACTAAGCAAGTGTTCCCATTGGAAGTCTAGTAGATATTTGTTGCATGATCTTCAAGGCTCTGTGATGAAGATGGCCCAATCGCCTGTGCCATAATTTTCCCTCATCCTAGCTCCCCACTTTTTCTGCCTTGCCCATCATGGCAGCGCAACCATCTACCTCCAGCATGTAGAGATTCTTAACTCGAATCCCTATCCTCTAGACTTGACCTATTGTTTTATGTTGCAGAAAATATTTTCCACCACTGAAAACAACGTCATAGCCTCTGTCCTCCAACATTGCAACTGAGACTAGGTTTTTCTTCAGACCTGGAACATGCATAACATTTTTCAATTGAAATGGTTTACATGAATCCCTCTGAAAGGTAATGGTACCAATTCCGTTCGCACTGTATCATCCATCGTCACCCATATCTATATGCATTTTGAGATCTCTCTCCTCCAAGTCACTGAAAAACTCCTTATCTCTCGTCATGTGGAAGGAAGTGCCACTATCCAAATACCACATCAATCCAAATGCACTTGACACCATGCATGCGATCAAAGGGAATTCAAGTTCAAATTGCAAGGCAAGGGCCTCACCAATTGCAACTCCAGCAAGCTTCTTTTTATTCTTCTTCTATGGATAATTAGTAGTGAGATGCCCATGTTCGTGATAGTAAAAACAATTCACTTTGGACAAATCTAGATTGTTGCCTTCAGACTCGGATTTTGAATGGAATTTCTTCACCTTCCCTCTCCCTTCCTTGGAAGCCAAAGAAAAATCCTCTTCATCATCATGATTTGATGAAGATCCATCTCCGGTGTTCCACCTGAACTCCTCCTGCACTAGATCCGACCATAGTCGTTCCCAATCTGACAATTTTTCCCTTCCATTGACAGAGTCTTGATAACTGTGCCAACTCTTGGGAAGTCCTAGGAGAGCCAAGCTCGCCAAATCATCATAATGGAATTTTATTCCCACACTCCCCATCTCATCCCGACATTGGACAAACTTCATGAGATATTTTGGAATGGAGTCACCCTTCTCCATCTCGATCTTCCTGAGTTTATCTTTGAGCACCAATTTCCTATGGTCGTTGTTGTTTTGGAATAGATCTTTCAAAGTCTTCCACATCACATATGGTGTGAATTTCCCATGGGGGCTTGAGACAATGTGGTATTGTACTCCCTACAACAAGATCCTCCTCGTGTTTGCCACTTTCTTTTTCCATGCATCAAGATTTGTCTTCGAGTACTGCCTCCATCCTGTCCTTCCAATAAATGTAGTTTGATCTTCCCTTGAGTGCATACTCTAACCTCAAGACATTGAAATCCATTTCGATCTTGAATCAGCTGTAGCACCAAAAAAGTCTTTCTGCAAATTCAAATTCTATCCAATCACAAACTCAGCTTCTGTAATCTTCTGCACTCTGATACCATGTAGAAATTTTAATACAAATTATGTATTACCTAGAGTATCTTGATCTAACAATTATATGCCATTGTTAAATACAGAATCAATTCTACAAATATTCTTGCAGAATTTAAAACACGATCGCTAATTGCAATATCAAGAAGAAATATCAATCGCACATAACACAGATATTTTACCGGGAAAGCATAAAGCTAAAAACCCCACTATCATATACTATGTATATCATGGATCATGAAACAATCTCGTACAAAACTCTAATCCAATAGCTATTAGTACAATAACAATTGTCTCACACTGTCATGCAAAAATCAGCAAATACATGTGCCAATTCTATGCCTCCAGACAACCTGCCTCCTCTACGCAATCACTACAATGAAAACCCTGCAAATGAATTCGAATTCCTCTTGCCTAGGCTATGCATTGTTCATGGGAACATCCACTGTGTGTGTGATTCCATGAGTGCACTTCACTCAAATCACAATTGATAGCCAAACTGTCCCTTTCACATGTTATCTCAACTGGGTCACCATTGGATCTGACATGCATGTAGTTAACAGTGGTAAATCTTTAGTTGCATGTGAGTTCACTGATTGTGAATTAATTAATAATTAATTCACTGAACTCTCACTAGTGTAAGTTCAGTTACAACTAGTACAACTAAGCTTAACTCACTTAACTGAGTTAAACTACTTCACAAATCACATAACTACACTTATAACTCTGTTACAACTTCAAGTCACTTGGTTACAACTAATTCGACTTCCATGTCCCACCAGTCAACCTTTGAACTCGAATTTCCTATAGCTAACTGATTTTCCATTTCAGTTAACTATTTTCAAGTAATTATGAGATAATAGATTAATATTTATTGTCCAATTTATTTAAG
>ML799276.1:45600-60234 GCA_009831015.1 Picea engelmannii
CCTCTTGTGAGTTTCAACCTTGTGAGCATCAGAAACAAAACTTGCAAACAATCAAGTCTTCAAAACCAATGCTCTGATACCAACTTGATCTAAAAATGAAGAAGACTTGAAAAACTTGAAAATTATTGCAAGTGAATGTTATGCGTTTAAAGAAAAAGGATCAGTTTGCAACACATATATTAAAGGATTACTTATGAAAATTACACATAGACAGCAGCATAATCAATGAACATAAGCACATAAACACAGCAATTGATAAAGGAGTTCACCCCTCTTATGGGCTACATCTCCTGGTCCAGCTTCCAATGGATCATTATTATTAATTGCTCAAAAGTGATAAAAAAAAACATGTCTTACAATGCTCAAACTGACAAACCGACTGCTCCAATGGCTTCAGAGCATTCCAAAACCCCTGTCTGGGCTCTTTCGGCACCTCAATCGGTCGAAAAATGAAGAAGTTAGGCCTCCTGGAAGTCTCCCTCTTCAAGCTTGTTGTCTTTGCATCTACAAAACGCACCCTTGTTGTTTGAACCTGGCTCACACGCATTTTAAAGCGTGAAAACCCAACATTGGGAGCAACTACGCCAACGGTGCAAACCATAGGATGGTTAAGGGCGCGCCAGCCCCTAACCGCCTAGGCACCTGGGCATATGGCGCATAGGACCGCGCGCATGGCAAAAAGGTGGTTAACAGTTACAACAGGTGTAACCTCCTCGCGCTCCGAATTAGGGTCACATGGAAATAGTGCAAAGAACCACGAGCTATATTAAAACCCATGCCAACTGTTACAACCGCGCACAACCATATACATATACGGTGGTCATATGTAAATTCAACACAACCATATATACAATGATATGACTTTATAAATACTGCAATTGGTTATATGTTAAGTCACATGGTGTGGGCGCATTGGTCGGACGGTTATACAAAGGCGTTACATAGTGGGGGAGGTCCGGGGGTCGAACCCCGCAGACTCCCATAGTTTTTACACAACAACCATAAACCAAACAACGAGGGACACGTGGCGCCCATGGATTGGGCCACGTGTCCTCATACCATTTGCCATCCAATGGACACGTGTCATCTCCTAATTTGACAACAGTCAACCAACCATTTCTTGCCACGTCACTTCTGTATGGTCGTACGGTCCTGCCATGTCAGACCGTACGGACTGTATGGACTTGTACAATCAGCATCAAAAAATTTGCCTGTTTGACTTGACGAACAGATCACTATATCTTCTCCATATGGAGTCCGTTTGACAAAGTAAATATACCGCCGGAATCAGGAAGATGAGACGGACGCAATGGAACTGATTTAGTTGCATTCTGAGCACTTTGAAAATTGAGCAAAATTTGATCCCCTGATCACATTCGCACTCCTTAAAGTTCTCCCTCATGTCAAACATTGGTGGGAAACTTACTGGGAGAAAATTTCCACAGAGGAGTCTGGAATATATGGGGCTGATCCCACCTGGGATTTTTTTGTGGATGCGGTAAAGGAACAGTATTACCCTGTTGGCAACTATGAGGACCAGTACATGAGATGGACCACACTGCGGAAAGAGAGGGGCCAAGCAATTCCGGAGTTCACCAATACCTTCCATACCTTGCGCACCAAGCTAGGTATCAAAGACTCCGAATGACATTTGGTTCTAAAATACCGTGGGGCTCTACATAGATATATCCAAACTGAAATGGTTTTTCTGGACATCTCATCACTCGGTGTTGCTTATCGATATGTTGTTAAAATTGAGCATAAATTTAAGCACTAGAACAAACAGGAATTTGGGTCTGCAAATACGCAACAACCAAAGTATGACAAATATGGCCCTAACAAACAGTCTCCCGAAAACCAGTCCAAGACACAGGAAAAGAAGGGTCATGGGAAGACAAAGAAGGACACCGGAAAATGGTATGATTTCCACAAAATCCCCTGGCACAACACCGATGAATGTCACTCAAAACAGTCATTGGTGGACAAGATCAAAGATAAGGAGCCGAACCCTGATTCATAATTTGATTTTGAAAACACTGGTAAAGGACAAATCATTGATGCAGACCCCACTGCTATTGTCGCAACCGCAACAATTCAACCAGAAGAACCAACAGATCCTGAAGAGGGGGAGTGCCTTTTTCATTCACATATGTGGGTGAAGGGGACCCCACTACATTCTATTGTCAATAACGGAAGCTAGAAAAACCTCATCTCAACAGAGGTCGTCAAACAGTTGGGATTGTCGACAACACCACACCCGCAGCCATACAACATCGGGTGGTTTCATCAAGGACGAGATCTCCGTGTTAGCCAACAATGTCAATTGTCATACGGCATCCAACCCTTCAAGGATGAGGTATTATGTGATGTTTCGCCACTGGATGTCTATGATGTTCTCTTGGGCCAAACATATATGTGGAGATGCCATGTTGTTTATGAGTCTTGACCCCATAGTGTCATTGTTACTTTGGGAGGTCATCTCTACAAAATATCAGAGGTAGTTCCAACTATTGTTCCATCTAAAAAGTGTCGCAAGGTAGTATCTAATACTGCAAAATTCATCTTCTTCACAATCTGTTCAAAAGGGGAACAGAAGGACACTGCAACCACTACAGCCTCGCCCCCTACACCCTCTATCCAATAGAAGCAGGTCAACAAGATTGTAGAAAAGCACAAATATTCCTTCTACACACCATCCTCTCATGTAGCTCAACTTGTTTAACAGCCTCGGGTTCAACAGGTTCATGACAAACTTCCACAAACTAAGCAGTGTGACGTCTCCAGCAATACAAGTAGCTCACCAAGATGCAGATCCAGCAAACGCTTTCCCGTCTCCCTCGAGAACTCAATGCAATGGAGACCATTTCTTCCTAAGGAGGGAGGATTGATCCAGGTGGATATCGGTGGCCACCCACCTTTTCAAATGGCTCAAAATAGTTTTCTGGCAATTTTGGCAATTTACTATTTTTTGCAGGCTTTAACTTTCGGGGCCATTTTGAGGGCCTAAATGAAGGTTTTTCAAGATCAAGTTCTCAATGATATCCAAACGCATGATTGATCCCCCAAAATGAATCTCCTCAACAATACCTTTCCAACGAGCTATCATACGCCTAAAACGGAGATCGTATGCAAAAGTTACGACCACAGGAAGTTGATGTACTAACTTACCCAAACGGGGCCCACGTGACTTTTGGTGATCCATCTCCTAGGGTTAGGTTTTTGGATGTCTAGGGTTTTTGGCATTCCTATTTATTGTAAAAAGGCCTTCATAGCCTCATTGTATTCATCTTCTTGCGAATGGAAGTAGCCGTCACATCTCTTCTCAGAGATAAGTTGCCACCATTCTAGCGTGTCTTTCACTCTATATTTTTACAGTCTCTGTACATTTCTTTCATTAATAGAAATTGTGTATTATTGTGTCTTTGTGTTTATGGTTGCATCTCTGATATATTTATGTTATATTATTGGATATACGCGATATCTCTATGCATTTATTTTTTATATATCCGCTCTCATTTCGTGCTGAAAATAATCTGGATTAGTGGTATCAGAGCAGGTTTCTCTTGATCGTTTTTTCAGTGCATATCCCCGACAAGGTCTGAGTATGGAAAGTTGTGTCTCAAGATTGTCTCTCTTGAATAAAATCACTCTCGCACACCCAAGAAACCCTCAATGGTGGAAGAAAAGAAAAACGACGGAGCAGACGATCCTATCAATCTATTGCTTGAGAAAGCTCTCACGTGATAGAGGGACGAAATGATGGAGAATTTTTCCCACATCCTTCAACACCTGCCAATAGCATTAGGCACATATTCATCAAGTGACCATTTTGGAGGAACCTCGCCTTTCAAGGTACAAGTTAATTTTGATATTCCTATATTTGAAGGACAAATAGATGCAGAAGCCCTAGAAAAATGGTTAACTCTTCTAGAAGGTTATTTCTCTCTTCACAATTTTTTCGACAAACAAAAGATCACCTTCGCACTCCTTAAATCTCTCCCTCATGTCAAACATTGGTGGGAAACTTACTGGGAGAAAATTTCCACATAGGAGTCTAGAATATATGGGGCCGATCCCACTTGGGATTTTTTTGTGGATGCGGTAAAGGAACAATATTACGCTATTGGCAACTATGAGGACCAGTACATGAGATGGACCACACTGCGGAAAGAGAGGGGCCAAGTAGTTTCGGAGTTCACCAATACCTTCCATACCTTGCACACCAAGCTGGGTATCAAAAACTATGAGCAACATTTGGTTTTGAAATACCATGGGGTTCTACACAGATACATCCAGACTGAAATGGATTTTCTGGACATCTCATCACTCGGTGCTACTTATCGATATGCTGTTAAAATTGAGCAGAAATTTAAGCACCAGAACAAATGGGAATTCGGGTCTGCAAATTTGTAACAACCAAAGTATGAGAAAGACAGCCCTAACAAATAGTCTCCCTAAAAACAATCCAAGACACAGGAAAAGAAGGGTCACGAGAAGACAAAGAAGGACACCGGAAAATGGTGTGATTTCCATAAAATCCCCTGGCATAACACCGATGAATTTCACTCAAAACAATCATTGGTGGTCGAGATCAAAGACAAGGAGCCAAACCTTGATTCGGAATCTGATTATGAAAACATTGGTAAAGGACAGATCATTGACGCAGACCCCACTGCTATTGTCGCGACTCTAGCAATTCAACTAGAAGAACCAAAAGATCCTAAAGAGGGGGAGCACCTTTTTCATTCATAGATGTGGGTGAAGGGGACCCCGCTACATTTTATTGTTGATAGTGAAAGCCAAAAAAACCTCATCTCAACAGAGGTCGTCAAACAGTTGGGATTGTTGACAACACCACACCCGCAACCATACAACATCGGGTGGCTTTGGCAAGGATGAGATCTTTGTGTCAGCCAACAGTGTTGATTTTCATACGACATCCAACCCTTCAAGGATGAGGTATTATGTGATGTTGCCCCACTGGATGTCTGTGATGTTCTCTTGGGCCAACCATATATGTGGAGACGCCATGTTGTTTATGAGTCTCGACCCCATAGTGTCATTGTTACTTTGTGGGGTCATCTCTACAGAATACCATACGTAGTTCCAACTATTTTTCCACCTAAAAAGTGTCGCAAGATAGTATCTCATACTGCAAAATTCAGCTTCTTCACAATCTATTCAAAAGGGGAACAAAAGTACACTGCAACCACTACAGCCTCGCCCCCTGCACCTTCTATCCAACAGAAGAAGGTCAACAAGATTGCAACAAAGCATAAAGATTTCATCTGCACACTGTGCTCTCATGTAGCTTGACTTGTTGAACAGCCTCAGCTTCAACAGGTTCATGACAGACTTCCACAAACTAAGCAGTGCGACGTCTCCAGCAATATAAGCAGCTCACCAAGATGTAGATCCAGCAAACGTTTTCCCCTCTCCCCTAGGAACTCAACGCAATGGAGACCATTACTTCCTAAGGAGGTAGGATTGATCCGGGTGGATAACAGTGGCCACCCACCTTTTTCGACTGGCTCAAAATAGTTTTCTGACAATTTTGGCAATTTACTATTTTTAGTAGGTTTTAACTTCCGAGGCCATTTTGAGGGCCTAAATGAAGGTTTTTCGAGATCAATGTTCTAAATTATAGCCAAAGGAATGATTGAGCCCCAAATATGAATCTCCTCGACGATACCTTTCCAACGAGCTATCATATGCCTAAAACAAAGATCGTATGCAAAAGTTACGACCCCGGGAAGTTGATGTACTAACTTACCCAAACCGGGCCCACATGACTTTTGGCACCCCATCTCCTAGGGTTAGGTTTTTGGATGTATAGGGTTTTTGGCATTCCTATTTATTGTAAAAAGGCCTTCATACCCTCATTGTAATCATCTTCTTGGAAATGCGAGTAGCCGCCACATCTCTTCTCAAAGATAAGCTACCACCATTCTAGCGAGTCTTTCACTCTGTATTTTTACAGTCTCTGTACATTTATTTCATTAATAGAAATCGTGTATTATTGTATCTTTGTGTTTATGGTTGCATATCTGATATATTTATGTTATATTATTGGATATGCACGATATATCTATTCATTTATTTATTATATCTCCGCTCTCATTTCATGCCGAAAATAATCCGAATTAGCCCGCCTTAGAGAGACAATTGTTATTTTGCAAATGGCACCTCCCGAACTCTGGTCCCGGGCTCACTCGACTCCATGATGGTAAATATATTGTAATGTATTTTGGCCATCAGTTTCTCTTTTGACCTCATACATTAGGGGGCATCTGTTATAGCCCTAAAATTCCCTACCTATGCATACATGGCATTGGCCTTCCTACGTGCATAATTTGCCAAATCATTGTTGAGGAAATCTCTTTAAAAAATCATTTTTTGGAGCATGTACGCTCTCTACTGCACTACTCCCCACGTATATACACTTTCTGCATGCTAAATATCCCACGTACATATGCTAGTTGCACACTAAACAACATGTGTATGCCTCCAAAAGTTGCAAAAATTAAAAAGTTACAAGGAATTCGGTGGAATTAGCAGGCTATTGGATGTTTCCTAACCATTTCACCTGATATAGCCCATCCCCAAACCAAATAACTATCATTTTTTCATATAAAAAGAGGTCTTGGGGTCTCATTCCACAATCAAGCATTAGAACGATGAAACTTTGCCCAAATTCCCTTTCCCTCCTTGCCCAAGTATTTGCAACCTTTTTGAGTTGTTGCCTCAACATTCCCTCTCTATCCCTTTTCTCCCATATAATCCCTTCCCTTCCATTAGAGTGATCAATAGAATGTGAGAGAAGACATTTGGAAGGTGAACTTGGAGCAAAGTTAAGAGGAGCCTGAACCAGGTTCGCATAGCGTCGACCTACAAAGGTTGTAATTTCCAATCTTTGAATATTGAATAAAAGAATTTGTTTCCCTATCCCAAGTGATATCTTTATGTCTTTTATTTGGTTTATGCATAATGATTTATAACTAACCCTAATTGATGAATAAAGATAGAATATTGGTAGCTTTGTTTTCCTAAGAGTTGATGCAGGTCATCTTTGGGAGGAGACCAACATCCAAGGAAGCAATGAAGCTCAAGGAGATCATCATCAAATGTTTGGATCAAAGGTATTGTTCCTGACTTACTCTTCTATCATTTTCAATTCATCTGTGTGGAATGTTTGGTGAAGTGTACTAATTAGATTGACTTTTAGGGAGTTATTGTTCTTTCTATACTTAGAACCCTAGTATGATTATAGGGGGATTTTCCCACTAATACTGGTACATGTCATATATCGTAAAAGGAGGTTTCCCCTTCGAAGTGGATTATTAATTGACTATTTTTTTGAGTTTGATCCATAACATGAAAACAACTATTTCATGTTTTTTTCTTTAAAAATAGGTGCATGGTCATAATAATATAACTGACTATTCCATCATTCCATCATTCATGTGGATTTATATGAAGAATCTGAAAATAAGGTTGCATGCATCCTGTTAGGAATATGACCATGATATAACATTAGTTGTATTGGTTAAGGTCTATTGAAAATTAGGTAACCTAAAAAAAAAATTGAAGAAAAGATTATTTTTTCAAGTCTTTTAGCTACATGGAGGCTAGTGATTTCCCTTTAGGAGAAAAATCCACTACGCCATTCTGAAAACCCTAATTTTTGCATTAACCATGATGCAAATATTTTATCTAAAACAAATATATTTTATAAATTAAATTCCATGATGTAAATAATATATAAATCTTATATAACCATGTAAATATTATGAGTGGGTGTTTGTTCACTTAAAAATATATAATTGTTAAGAAAAATATATCTGTTCATTGAAAAATAAAATATGTTTGTTCACTTAAAAATATATATTTGTTAAGAAAAATATACATGTTCACTTAAATATATACTTGTTGTTGTAGATGGCATAAGCATGACGTATTATCAAATAATATGACTAATATAAAATATGCAAATATGAATTCCTTTGGAGTGAGAGGAAAAACAATAATATGACAAGTTGCACCCTTAAATTACCATGAACTTAGCCCTTGTGTTTAGAAAAGAAAAGACTTTAGGGATTCTTGGACATGTCATTTCCATGCACATAAATCCTCATTTGCCACCCCTTCCATATATGCTTTTTCATGGGACATTAGAGGCTTTTTTGCCCATATTTTGCTTTGTTATGCCCACTCTTTGATATTAACATATTGCATGTTAGTTAATGAATATTAAGAAAAGAAAGGGAAATCATTTTTAGTATAGGTTGAAACATCATTATTATTATTATTATTATTATTATATATATATATATATATAATTATAATTATTTATAATTGAGCTTTTTTTTTTAAGGTTACGGTCAAGTCATATTAAATTGGTATATGAGATTTCTTTGTTTGTGGGATAAGGGACCTTCTCCGTCCAATGATTTGACTGGTAAAGTTTACGAAGGTATACATATCCTACCCCCCTCTGGATTTGAACTTGTAACGTTTCAAAAGGAAACACATGTTCTTAACCATTAGACCCACTTAAGTTGTATATATATATATAAGCACAATACTATGTATGAAACCTATACTAACTTGTATCGTAATAAAAAGTTTCATGTACTAATGAGTAAGTTAACTTAAGGTTTACCCATACCAATCAAGTCAAAGTCAATTGGATTGGTAGAGTGTTTACCTATACAAATTCCAAAGGTTAACATAAGTTTACCTATAATGGAGCATTAGTGAAGGATTCCATATTACTAATTCCTTTATATAACTCAATTTTTTGATACAAAGCCAAAGGGGAAATTCTTTGATTAAAAATGTATGCAACCTCAGCAATGCCAAAGGCTAAGATAAGGTTACCTATAATGAAGCATGACCACACAATCTTGTACTCATGAACACATAACCTTGTGGAGGGCTATAGAGGGTTGTAATTATCTATATTTTGTGCACACAACCTTGGAGAATTTTTTTTATAAAAAGTTGTCCTTTGTCATCTCATAAACCTAACACAATGGAATAAAATGTGTACATTTAGGTGGTAAATTCTCCCTTTGTAATCATGTTTAAATTTTCATTGAAAGAAGTTTCTATATTTTGTGAATGTGTTAGCTATTATGTGATGTACTTTCTGAACGATCTTCTAATTTGAAAGTTTCTTCATGCGACTAGATTGCTCATAAAATTAGTTATTTTGCCCAATTTTATAATATTATATGAATATTGAATTAGGTTGCCATAAAAAGTAAAAGTAATGAAATATCTTAATACGTAATAAAGTGAAAACTTTAGATGAAATTATACTCCTTAAAAAAATTGTTTAAATATGCCTAAAAAAAGCTAACAAACAAGAATTCTTATTGCTACGTAACATGTCTTGTTTTCCTATTCAAATAACAAATTTATAATTAAAAACCAAGTTTCAAAAATAAATACATTTTTATTATTTTTTTATAAATATTTCAAAATGAAATAATAAAATATATTTTATATTTCTAATTTAAAGTTATATGATGTTGAGGATGGTGATTAATGTTCAATGAGACCACTTTAATTTGTAAGTTATACTTCCAATCATTTGTAAAACTTTATATGGGCTATAATATTTGGGTGTTAATTTATTGTCTTTTTTTTTTTTTTGGCTTAAGGCACATTTGTTTATATGGTTGTAGCCTAAAAAATGCCCAATCCCCCATTTCAAATTCTTTTTCACTGCGATGTTGATTTGTTTGTTGTTTCATCCTATTTTTGGCCATAACCAAGTTGTCCTTCAATAATTTCAAAACCTCTTGTTGGTTCCCTATGTGGTCCTTCATTGCTTGAACCTTTGTATTCTCTTTCAAGGGTTATGTAATGGATGGAGGATGATATCCATAAAGTGCTAGAAACAGGGACATTTTTGGTGAAGTATGGAAGGATGTGTTGTACCACCATTCTGCCAAGGGTGACCACTTGACCCATTGTGTATGTTTATCAGATGCAAAGAAACAAAGATATCCTTCTAGGCATTTATTCACAATCTCAATTTTCCCATCGGATTGAGGATGGTAAGATGAGCTATGGGCCAATTGAATACCCAAGCAAGAAAATAATTCAGTCCAAAAATTTCCAACGAAAATTGGATCTCTATCACTTTCAATAATCTTGGGGACTCCATGTAGCTTTTGAACTGCTTCCATGAATGTTATGGCTAATGTACTTTCTTTAAAAGAATGAGAAAGAGAGAAAAAACGGGCATACTTTGTCAGTCTATCCACTACTACCATGATGATTGTCTTTACATTAGATTTGGGTAAACCTGTAATAAAATCCATTGAAAATTGTTCCCAATGTTGACTTCATATAGCTAATGGTTGTAGGAGACCTGACATCTTGATTATCTTTCCCTTATTCTATTGGAAAACCAAACATTCAAACACAAAATTTTGAACATTGGTTTTAAAACCTTCCTAGAAAAAATCATTTTTGATCATGTGGTATGTTTTCAAGAATCCTAAATGTCCTCCTATAGGAGAAGTGTGCAATTCCATAAGGACATCATGTTTGAGTTGGGAATTATTACATAAATATAGGTGATCATGATACCATAGGAAATCACTCTTCCATGTAAATTTATCTAATGAGCTAGGGTCCTCTTCTAGTTGTTGAATGATCCTACATACCTCTTGATTTTGCTTCTTTTCTATCCTTGCTTCTTCCATCCAACTAGATCTTGCAGAATAGAAATAACACATAGTTAACCTATTGTTTCTTCTTCTTTCCTTGAAAGGGAATCTAACACAACATTATATTTTCCTTTTTTGTAGATAATTTCAAATTCATAACCTAGCATATTTGTAACCCATTTTTTTTGCTCTTCTGTAGATAATTGTTGCTCCAAGAAGTACTTCAAACTATCATGATCTATTTTTACTTTAAAGTGTCTTCCTATTAATTAAGGGTTTCATTTCTTCACTGTATGTAGTATGGCCAACATTTTTTTTTAATAAATGGGTTTGAGTAAGTTTTTCCTTTAAGTTGGCTTCTTTCAAAGGAAAGGGGCCTTCCTTATTTCATTAAAATTGTACTAATTCCATGGCCCGAGGCATCACAATCCACAATAAATGTTTTTTGTAAAGTCAGGTGTGTCCAGGATGAGAGTTGTCATGATCGTTTTTTACTTTGAAGTGTCTTCCTATTAGATAAGGGTGTCATTTCTTAACTGTATGTAGTATGGATAACATTTATTTTTCATAAATGGGTTTGAGTAATTTGTTTTTTCCTTTAAGTTGGATGCTTCCAAAGGAAGAGGGCCTTCCTTCTTGCATTAAAACTACATTAATTCCATGGCATGAGGCATCAAACTCCACAATAGATGTTTTGGTAAAGTGAAGTGTGGCTAGGACAGGAGTTGTACACATAACCTCCACAAGTTTTTCAAAATATTTGGTTGCAACTTGAGTCCAACAAAATGCTTCCTTCTTTAAAAATGTCGTTAGAGGTGTTTCTATTTGACCATAGTTCTTGAAAAACTTGTGGTAATCGTTCAGTTGTTATATTCTTTGTAGTGAAAGTTGAGTTGAGGTAGATCGACTGACGGTCGAAGGTTGAGGTGGATCGAAAACAAGTCAAAGGTCAAGGAAGTTGATCGGGCAAAGTTGAAGTCGAAGATATCGACAACAAATTTAATCAACAAGAGGTCGAAGTGCGGGCGTGAGATGGCCGATTAGAGACCAAATGAAGGATGACTAGTAACCCAACTTGGAATTCGACTATAACAGAATCCTGGGTTTTGCGGGATTTGTAGCCAATGATATACATGGATCTGTAATTGTTTTTGGGCACCAATATTTAGGGTTCCTCCTGTTGTAAATCCTATAAAGAGGCATGTTGTAAGGTCATAAAGGCTAATGCTATAATGCACTTATGCAGGTTAATGCATGTGTAGGTATAAGTTGTTGGTCATGTATATGTAAGCCGATTTGGCTACAGGGTTGTTCTTCCACAGGAAAGAGGGTATGATATCAATTGTGTCTTATGTGTGGACCAAGGTTAGGCATGCAACCTTTTATTCTGATTGAATAAGACAAAAAGAGAGCAGAATGCTCAAAAGAATGTTGGTTTCTCTTAGTGTAATGTGTGATTGTTTGTTTCATTTACGTTCTTGATTAAATTCTTCTTCTCTTCTGCTACAAATAGTGTGGAATTGTCATGCATTTCCTGACATGTGGTGTCAGAGTGGTGTTATTCTTTGGCGAGTATATCAGATCTTGATTTTCCAATATTGAATATGAGAAATAAACCCTAGGTACAATAAGAGCCATAAGTCATAAATTGTGTTAAAGATCGTGGTAAAGAATGGTGAGCAGTTCCATAATAGAGATAGAAAAATTCAATGGCTAGAATTTTTAGCATCGGAATATTAAAATGGAGGATCTTCTTATGGATCAAGAACAATGGACAATGGTTTGTCCAGGTACCCAGTCGATAGGCATGTCGACAATATAATGGAAGAAACTCGAAAGAAGAGAAAGAAGTACGATCCAGATTTGTCTTGCAGATTCGGTGTTGTTGAATGTCGCAAGTGAAGATTCAGCTAATAAAATGTGGGAGAAGATGGGAAGCTTATACCAGTCAAAATATCTTGTAAATAAGTTGTTTCTTAGAAAGAAATTGTATCTTCTGAGGATGAGTGATGACAGTTTGGTGACTGAGCATTTAAATCATTTAACACTGTGTTAATCCAGTTATCCTTTATGGATATTAATATCACTGATGAGGAGAAGTGTATCAACCTATTATGTTCTTTTCCAGACTCTTGGGATAGCTTAGTCGTGGATATTGGGAGTAATACAACCACACTAGCGCTATAGAACGTGGTTGCTTCTTTGTTGTCGAAATAAATGAGAAGGAGAACATGGAAGGATCGACCAAAGATGCTATGGTAGTGAGAGGCCATCTGATAGACAAAGATAAAGGCAAATTATTCAGTAGAAAGTTCAAGTCGAAGGGTATATCTAAATCCCTAGTTCAGTTGACATGAACATGTTGGAAATGTGGTAAAGCTTGTCATTATAAAAAGGACTATATGTCAAAGGCAACATAAGTCAGTGTTGGATCTGACGAGAAGCATTCGAATGAGAGAAACATGACCTCAGACAAATGAGGTGATGTATACATGGCAGCAAGCAGTACACAGTCATATCAATATGTTTGGTTGATCGACTCAGGATAATCCTATCATATGACACCACATAAAGAATGGTTCTGTGAATATGAAAAATATGATGGGGGTGATGTGTTCCTGGGGGATGACTCGACAACCAAAATTGTCGGACGGGAAAGAGTCTGACTGACACTACATGATGGGAGGAAAAGGACCCTTCCAAGTGTGCCACACATTCCAAGTTTGGAAAGAAACCTGATATTTGTCAGCAAGATGAGTGATGTAGTTGTGCATACTATATTTTAGAAATATTCATGCAAGATGGTCAGAGGTGTGATGGTCTTAATGAAAGGAGTTTGGATTGGTACCATGTACAAGTTTTTAGGGAATTTTGACTTGAATGGATGAAACAACATCATTTCTCCTGAAATCAACTCGACTATGACTCGACTCGACTCGATTGCTAAACAACTCGACTCGAATCGAGCCAAGTCGGTTCAAACCGACTCGACAAGACATGATGAGATCAACCCGACTAGGTTATGGCATGAGATGATGGGACACATTGGAGAAAAATGAATTTGAGCTATGCAACGGCCAAGGTTTTTCCTGAATGTTGTTTAGAAGTCAACTTTTGTGAGCATTTCATATATGGAAAACAAAGTCGGGTGAGGCTCCCATTTGGAGCGACAAGGGAAAATGGGATTCTAGAACTGGTGCACAATGATGTGTTTGGCCCGATCATAGTGCCTTCACTTGATGGATCCCTGTATTATGTCTCCTGCATAGATGATTTTTCCAAAAAGACGTGGATATATTTCTTGAGGAATAAATCAGATGTTTTCAAGAGATTTAAGGAGTTTAAGGCTCTTGTGGAAAACCATATAGAAAATAGGATTAAAGTGCTAAGGACTGACAATGGTGGTGAATTATGTGGTAATGAATTTGATTAGTTCTGTAAGAAGTGTGGAATAGCATGCCAAAATATCACACCATATACCCCACAAAAAAATGGAGTTGTCAAGAGAATGAACAAAATGTTGATGGATAAGGAAAGGAGCATGTTCAGTGGTGATGGGATCACACAAGAATTTGGGGCAGAGGAAGTTGATACTGCAAGATATATAGTAAATATATCTCCTTCGTCGACACTAGTCGACATGACTTCAAATGAGGTATGGTTCAGTAAGAATATTTCGATGGCACATCTCAAAGTATTTGGCTGTGATGAATTTGTGCATTTTCCCAAGAAAAAGAGGAGTAAGTTGGACAAGAAGGAAGTCGAATATATTTTCATTGGATATAAATAAAGGATGAAAGGATATAAAATATGGAATCCTACATCAAGGAGAACAGTGTACAGTCAAGATGTGGTCTTCAGAGAAGTTGGAAGTAAATTTGAGCCTGAGGAATTTGTTCAGACTGAGAATAATCCTGATACGGTATGGTTTGAACTAAGGAACGAAGAA
>ML799276.1:67514-84619 GCA_009831015.1 Picea engelmannii
TGATGTTCTCTTGGGCCAACCATATATGTGGAGACGCCATGTTGTTTATGAGTCTCGACCCCATAGTGTCATTGTTACTTTGTGGGGTCATCTCTACAGAATACCATACGTAGTTCCAACTATTTTTCCACCTAAAAAGTGTCGCAAGATAGTATCTCATACTGCAAAATTCAGCTTCTTCACAATCTATTCAAAAGGGGAACAAAAGTACACTGCAACCACTACAGCCTCGCCCCCTGCACCTTCTATCCAACAGAAGAAGGTCAACAAGATTGCAACAAAGCATAAAGATTTCATCTGCACACTGTGCTCTCATGTAGCTTGACTTGTTGAACAGCCTCAGCTTCAACAGGTTCATGACAGACTTCCACAAACTAAGCAGTGCGACGTCTCCAGCAATATAAGCAGCTCACCAAGATGTAGATCCAGCAAACGTTTTCCCCTCTCCCCTAGGAACTCAACGCAATGGAGACCATTACTTCCTAAGGAGGTAGGATTGATCCGGGTGGATAACAGTGGCCACCCACCTTTTTCGACTGGCTCAAAATAGTTTTCTGACAATTTTGGCAATTTACTATTTTTAGTAGGTTTTAACTTCCGAGGCCATTTTGAGGGCCTAAATGAAGGTTTTTCGAGATCAATGTTCTAAATTATAGCCAAAGGAATGATTGAGCCCCAAATATGAATCTCCTCGACGATACCTTTCCAACGAGCTATCATATGCCTAAAACAAAGATCGTATGCAAAAGTTACGACCCCGGGAAGTTGATGTACTAACTTACCCAAACCGGGCCCACATGACTTTTGGCACCCCATCTCCTAGGGTTAGGTTTTTGGATGTATAGGGTTTTTGGCATTCCTATTTATTGTAAAAAGGCCTTCATACCCTCATTGTAATCATCTTCTTGGAAATGCGAGTAGCCGCCACATCTCTTCTCAAAGATAAGCTACCACCATTCTAGCGAGTCTTTCACTCTGTATTTTTACAGTCTCTGTACATTTATTTCATTAATAGAAATCGTGTATTATTGTATCTTTGTGTTTATGGTTGCATATCTGATATATTTATGTTATATTATTGGATATGCACGATATATCTATTCATTTATTTATTATATCTCCGCTCTCATTTCATGCCGAAAATAATCCGAATTAGCCCGCCTTAGAGAGACAATTGTTATTTTGCAAATGGCACCTCCCGAACTCTGGTCCCGGGCTCACTCGACTCCATGATGGTAAATATATTGTAATGTATTTTGGCCATCAGTTTCTCTTTTGACCTCATACATTAGGGGGCATCTGTTATAGCCCTAAAATTCCCTACCTATGCATACATGGCATTGGCCTTCCTACGTGCATAATTTGCCAAATCATTGTTGAGGAAATCTCTTTAAAAAATCATTTTTTGGAGCATGTACGCTCTCTACTGCACTACTCCCCACGTATATACACTTTCTGCATGCTAAATATCCCACGTACATATGCTAGTTGCACACTAAACAACATGTGTATGCCTCCAAAAGTTGCAAAAATTAAAAAGTTACAAGGAATTCGGTGGAATTAGCAGGCTATTGGATGTTTCCTAACCATTTCACCTGATATAGCCCATCCCCAAACCAAATAACTATCATTTTTTCATATAAAAAGAGGTCTTGGGGTCTCATTCCACAATCAAGCATTAGAACGATGAAACTTTGCCCAAATTCCCTTTCCCTCCTTGCCCAAGTATTTGCAACCTTTTTGAGTTGTTGCCTCAACATTCCCTCTCTATCCCTTTTCTCCCATATAATCCCTTCCCTTCCATTAGAGTGATCAATAGAATGTGAGAGAAGACATTTGGAAGGTGAACTTGGAGCAAAGTTAAGAGGAGCCTGAACCAGGTTCGCATAGCGTCGACCTACAAAGGTTGTAATTTCCAATCTTTGAATATTGAATAAAAGAATTTGTTTCCCTATCCCAAGTGATATCTTTATGTCTTTTATTTGGTTTATGCATAATGATTTATAACTAACCCTAATTGATGAATAAAGATAGAATATTGGTAGCTTTGTTTTCCTAAGAGTTGATGCAGGTCATCTTTGGGAGGAGACCAACATCCAAGGAAGCAATGAAGCTCAAGGAGATCATCATCAAATGTTTGGATCAAAGGTATTGTTCCTGACTTACTCTTCTATCATTTTCAATTCATCTGTGTGGAATGTTTGGTGAAGTGTACTAATTAGATTGACTTTTAGGGAGTTATTGTTCTTTCTATACTTAGAACCCTAGTATGATTATAGGGGGATTTTCCCACTAATACTGGTACATGTCATATATCGTAAAAGGAGGTTTCCCCTTCGAAGTGGATTATTAATTGACTATTTTTTTGAGTTTGATCCATAACATGAAAACAACTATTTCATGTTTTTTTCTTTAAAAATAGGTGCATGGTCATAATAATATAACTGACTATTCCATCATTCCATCATTCATGTGGATTTATATGAAGAATCTGAAAATAAGGTTGCATGCATCCTGTTAGGAATATGACCATGATATAACATTAGTTGTATTGGTTAAGGTCTATTGAAAATTAGGTAACCTAAAAAAAAAATTGAAGAAAAGATTATTTTTTCAAGTCTTTTAGCTACATGGAGGCTAGTGATTTCCCTTTAGGAGAAAAATCCACTACGCCATTCTGAAAACCCTAATTTTTGCATTAACCATGATGCAAATATTTTATCTAAAACAAATATATTTTATAAATTAAATTCCATGATGTAAATAATATATAAATCTTATATAACCATGTAAATATTATGAGTGGGTGTTTGTTCACTTAAAAATATATAATTGTTAAGAAAAATATATCTGTTCATTGAAAAATAAAATATGTTTGTTCACTTAAAAATATATATTTGTTAAGAAAAATATACATGTTCACTTAAATATATACTTGTTGTTGTAGATGGCATAAGCATGACGTATTATCAAATAATATGACTAATATAAAATATGCAAATATGAATTCCTTTGGAGTGAGAGGAAAAACAATAATATGACAAGTTGCACCCTTAAATTACCATGAACTTAGCCCTTGTGTTTAGAAAAGAAAAGACTTTAGGGATTCTTGGACATGTCATTTCCATGCACATAAATCCTCATTTGCCACCCCTTCCATATATGCTTTTTCATGGGACATTAGAGGCTTTTTTGCCCATATTTTGCTTTGTTATGCCCACTCTTTGATATTAACATATTGCATGTTAGTTAATGAATATTAAGAAAAGAAAGGGAAATCATTTTTAGTATAGGTTGAAACATCATTATTATTATTATTATTATTATTATATATATATATATATATAATTATAATTATTTATAATTGAGCTTTTTTTTTTAAGGTTACGGTCAAGTCATATTAAATTGGTATATGAGATTTCTTTGTTTGTGGGATAAGGGACCTTCTCCGTCCAATGATTTGACTGGTAAAGTTTACGAAGGTATACATATCCTACCCCCCTCTGGATTTGAACTTGTAACGTTTCAAAAGGAAACACATGTTCTTAACCATTAGACCCACTTAAGTTGTATATATATATATAAGCACAATACTATGTATGAAACCTATACTAACTTGTATCGTAATAAAAAGTTTCATGTACTAATGAGTAAGTTAACTTAAGGTTTACCCATACCAATCAAGTCAAAGTCAATTGGATTGGTAGAGTGTTTACCTATACAAATTCCAAAGGTTAACATAAGTTTACCTATAATGGAGCATTAGTGAAGGATTCCATATTACTAATTCCTTTATATAACTCAATTTTTTGATACAAAGCCAAAGGGGAAATTCTTTGATTAAAAATGTATGCAACCTCAGCAATGCCAAAGGCTAAGATAAGGTTACCTATAATGAAGCATGACCACACAATCTTGTACTCATGAACACATAACCTTGTGGAGGGCTATAGAGGGTTGTAATTATCTATATTTTGTGCACACAACCTTGGAGAATTTTTTTTATAAAAAGTTGTCCTTTGTCATCTCATAAACCTAACACAATGGAATAAAATGTGTACATTTAGGTGGTAAATTCTCCCTTTGTAATCATGTTTAAATTTTCATTGAAAGAAGTTTCTATATTTTGTGAATGTGTTAGCTATTATGTGATGTACTTTCTGAACGATCTTCTAATTTGAAAGTTTCTTCATGCGACTAGATTGCTCATAAAATTAGTTATTTTGCCCAATTTTATAATATTATATGAATATTGAATTAGGTTGCCATAAAAAGTAAAAGTAATGAAATATCTTAATACGTAATAAAGTGAAAACTTTAGATGAAATTATACTCCTTAAAAAAATTGTTTAAATATGCCTAAAAAAAGCTAACAAACAAGAATTCTTATTGCTACGTAACATGTCTTGTTTTCCTATTCAAATAACAAATTTATAATTAAAAACCAAGTTTCAAAAATAAATACATTTTTATTATTTTTTTATAAATATTTCAAAATGAAATAATAAAATATATTTTATATTTCTAATTTAAAGTTATATGATGTTGAGGATGGTGATTAATGTTCAATGAGACCACTTTAATTTGTAAGTTATACTTCCAATCATTTGTAAAACTTTATATGGGCTATAATATTTGGGTGTTAATTTATTGTCTTTTTTTTTTTTTTGGCTTAAGGCACATTTGTTTATATGGTTGTAGCCTAAAAAATGCCCAATCCCCCATTTCAAATTCTTTTTCACTGCGATGTTGATTTGTTTGTTGTTTCATCCTATTTTTGGCCATAACCAAGTTGTCCTTCAATAATTTCAAAACCTCTTGTTGGTTCCCTATGTGGTCCTTCATTGCTTGAACCTTTGTATTCTCTTTCAAGGGTTATGTAATGGATGGAGGATGATATCCATAAAGTGCTAGAAACAGGGACATTTTTGGTGAAGTATGGAAGGATGTGTTGTACCACCATTCTGCCAAGGGTGACCACTTGACCCATTGTGTATGTTTATCAGATGCAAAGAAACAAAGATATCCTTCTAGGCATTTATTCACAATCTCAATTTTCCCATCGGATTGAGGATGGTAAGATGAGCTATGGGCCAATTGAATACCCAAGCAAGAAAATAATTCAGTCCAAAAATTTCCAACGAAAATTGGATCTCTATCACTTTCAATAATCTTGGGGACTCCATGTAGCTTTTGAACTGCTTCCATGAATGTTATGGCTAATGTACTTTCTTTAAAAGAATGAGAAAGAGAGAAAAAACGGGCATACTTTGTCAGTCTATCCACTACTACCATGATGATTGTCTTTACATTAGATTTGGGTAAACCTGTAATAAAATCCATTGAAAATTGTTCCCAATGTTGACTTCATATAGCTAATGGTTGTAGGAGACCTGACATCTTGATTATCTTTCCCTTATTCTATTGGAAAACCAAACATTCAAACACAAAATTTTGAACATTGGTTTTAAAACCTTCCTAGAAAAAATCATTTTTGATCATGTGGTATGTTTTCAAGAATCCTAAATGTCCTCCTATAGGAGAAGTGTGCAATTCCATAAGGACATCATGTTTGAGTTGGGAATTATTACATAAATATAGGTGATCATGATACCATAGGAAATCACTCTTCCATGTAAATTTATCTAATGAGCTAGGGTCCTCTTCTAGTTGTTGAATGATCCTACATACCTCTTGATTTTGCTTCTTTTCTATCCTTGCTTCTTCCATCCAACTAGATCTTGCAGAATAGAAATAACACATAGTTAACCTATTGTTTCTTCTTCTTTCCTTGAAAGGGAATCTAACACAACATTATATTTTCCTTTTTTGTAGATAATTTCAAATTCATAACCTAGCATATTTGTAACCCATTTTTTTTGCTCTTCTGTAGATAATTGTTGCTCCAAGAAGTACTTCAAACTATCATGATCTATTTTTACTTTAAAGTGTCTTCCTATTAATTAAGGGTTTCATTTCTTCACTGTATGTAGTATGGCCAACATTTTTTTTTAATAAATGGGTTTGAGTAAGTTTTTCCTTTAAGTTGGCTTCTTTCAAAGGAAAGGGGCCTTCCTTATTTCATTAAAATTGTACTAATTCCATGGCCCGAGGCATCACAATCCACAATAAATGTTTTTTGTAAAGTCAGGTGTGTCCAGGATGAGAGTTGTCATGATCGTTTTTTACTTTGAAGTGTCTTCCTATTAGATAAGGGTGTCATTTCTTAACTGTATGTAGTATGGATAACATTTATTTTTCATAAATGGGTTTGAGTAATTTGTTTTTTCCTTTAAGTTGGATGCTTCCAAAGGAAGAGGGCCTTCCTTCTTGCATTAAAACTACATTAATTCCATGGCATGAGGCATCAAACTCCACAATAGATGTTTTGGTAAAGTGAAGTGTGGCTAGGACAGGAGTTGTACACATAACCTCCACAAGTTTTTCAAAATATTTGGTTGCAACTTGAGTCCAACAAAATGCTTCCTTCTTTAAAAATGTCGTTAGAGGTGTTTCTATTTGACCATAGTTCTTGAAAAACTTGTGGTAATCGTTCAGTTGTTATATTCTTTGTAGTGAAAGTTGAGTTGAGGTAGATCGACTGACGGTCGAAGGTTGAGGTGGATCGAAAACAAGTCAAAGGTCAAGGAAGTTGATCGGGCAAAGTTGAAGTCGAAGATATCGACAACAAATTTAATCAACAAGAGGTCGAAGTGCGGGCGTGAGATGGCCGATTAGAGACCAAATGAAGGATGACTAGTAACCCAACTTGGAATTCGACTATAACAGAATCCTGGGTTTTGCGGGATTTGTAGCCAATGATATACATGGATCTGTAATTGTTTTTGGGCACCAATATTTAGGGTTCCTCCTGTTGTAAATCCTATAAAGAGGCATGTTGTAAGGTCATAAAGGCTAATGCTATAATGCACTTATGCAGGTTAATGCATGTGTAGGTATAAGTTGTTGGTCATGTATATGTAAGCCGATTTGGCTACAGGGTTGTTCTTCCACAGGAAAGAGGGTATGATATCAATTGTGTCTTATGTGTGGACCAAGGTTAGGCATGCAACCTTTTATTCTGATTGAATAAGACAAAAAGAGAGCAGAATGCTCAAAAGAATGTTGGTTTCTCTTAGTGTAATGTGTGATTGTTTGTTTCATTTACGTTCTTGATTAAATTCTTCTTCTCTTCTGCTACAAATAGTGTGGAATTGTCATGCATTTCCTGACATGTGGTGTCAGAGTGGTGTTATTCTTTGGCGAGTATATCAGATCTTGATTTTCCAATATTGAATATGAGAAATAAACCCTAGGTACAATAAGAGCCATAAGTCATAAATTGTGTTAAAGATCGTGGTAAAGAATGGTGAGCAGTTCCATAATAGAGATAGAAAAATTCAATGGCTAGAATTTTTAGCATCGGAATATTAAAATGGAGGATCTTCTTATGGATCAAGAACAATGGACAATGGTTTGTCCAGGTACCCAGTCGATAGGCATGTCGACAATATAATGGAAGAAACTCGAAAGAAGAGAAAGAAGTACGATCCAGATTTGTCTTGCAGATTCGGTGTTGTTGAATGTCGCAAGTGAAGATTCAGCTAATAAAATGTGGGAGAAGATGGGAAGCTTATACCAGTCAAAATATCTTGTAAATAAGTTGTTTCTTAGAAAGAAATTGTATCTTCTGAGGATGAGTGATGACAGTTTGGTGACTGAGCATTTAAATCATTTAACACTGTGTTAATCCAGTTATCCTTTATGGATATTAATATCACTGATGAGGAGAAGTGTATCAACCTATTATGTTCTTTTCCAGACTCTTGGGATAGCTTAGTCGTGGATATTGGGAGTAATACAACCACACTAGCGCTATAGAACGTGGTTGCTTCTTTGTTGTCGAAATAAATGAGAAGGAGAACATGGAAGGATCGACCAAAGATGCTATGGTAGTGAGAGGCCATCTGATAGACAAAGATAAAGGCAAATTATTCAGTAGAAAGTTCAAGTCGAAGGGTATATCTAAATCCCTAGTTCAGTTGACATGAACATGTTGGAAATGTGGTAAAGCTTGTCATTATAAAAAGGACTATATGTCAAAGGCAACATAAGTCAGTGTTGGATCTGACGAGAAGCATTCGAATGAGAGAAACATGACCTCAGACAAATGAGGTGATGTATACATGGCAGCAAGCAGTACACAGTCATATCAATATGTTTGGTTGATCGACTCAGGATAATCCTATCATATGACACCACATAAAGAATGGTTCTGTGAATATGAAAAATATGATGGGGGTGATGTGTTCCTGGGGGATGACTCGACAACCAAAATTGTCGGACGGGAAAGAGTCTGACTGACACTACATGATGGGAGGAAAAGGACCCTTCCAAGTGTGCCACACATTCCAAGTTTGGAAAGAAACCTGATATTTGTCAGCAAGATGAGTGATGTAGTTGTGCATACTATATTTTAGAAATATTCATGCAAGATGGTCAGAGGTGTGATGGTCTTAATGAAAGGAGTTTGGATTGGTACCATGTACAAGTTTTTAGGGAATTTTGACTTGAATGGATGAAACAACATCATTTCTCCTGAAATCAACTCGACTATGACTCGACTCGACTCGATTGCTAAACAACTCGACTCGAATCGAGCCAAGTCGGTTCAAACCGACTCGACAAGACATGATGAGATCAACCCGACTAGGTTATGGCATGAGATGATGGGACACATTGGAGAAAAATGAATTTGAGCTATGCAACGGCCAAGGTTTTTCCTGAATGTTGTTTAGAAGTCAACTTTTGTGAGCATTTCATATATGGAAAACAAAGTCGGGTGAGGCTCCCATTTGGAGCGACAAGGGAAAATGGGATTCTAGAACTGGTGCACAATGATGTGTTTGGCCCGATCATAGTGCCTTCACTTGATGGATCCCTGTATTATGTCTCCTGCATAGATGATTTTTCCAAAAAGACGTGGATATATTTCTTGAGGAATAAATCAGATGTTTTCAAGAGATTTAAGGAGTTTAAGGCTCTTGTGGAAAACCATATAGAAAATAGGATTAAAGTGCTAAGGACTGACAATGGTGGTGAATTATGTGGTAATGAATTTGATTAGTTCTGTAAGAAGTGTGGAATAGCATGCCAAAATATCACACCATATACCCCACAAAAAAATGGAGTTGTCAAGAGAATGAACAAAATGTTGATGGATAAGGAAAGGAGCATGTTCAGTGGTGATGGGATCACACAAGAATTTGGGGCAGAGGAAGTTGATACTGCAAGATATATAGTAAATATATCTCCTTCGTCGACACTAGTCGACATGACTTCAAATGAGGTATGGTTCAGTAAGAATATTTCGATGGCACATCTCAAAGTATTTGGCTGTGATGAATTTGTGCATTTTCCCAAGAAAAAGAGGAGTAAGTTGGACAAGAAGGAAGTCGAATATATTTTCATTGGATATAAATAAAGGATGAAAGGATATAAAATATGGAATCCTACATCAAGGAGAACAGTGTACAGTCAAGATGTGGTCTTCAGAGAAGTTGGAAGTAAATTTGAGCCTGAGGAATTTGTTCAGACTGAGAATAATCCTGATACGGTATGGTTTGAACTAAGGAACGAAGAATATGATTCAAATGATTTGATTGAATCTGAGGAAGAGGTGGAACAACTAACTTCAGTGGTAAGGCAGTCAAAAGGAGTGAAGGAATTAGTTGAGAAGTATATTCTTCCCTACTTCCATTCCACATTAGTACTAACTGCCATCGATGATGAGTCCAATTTGGTCAGTGAGGCAGTCAACTTGACAAAGGGTAAACTATGGAAGGATGCCATGGTCGAAGAGATGGAAACCTTGTACAAAAATGAGACATGGGACTTAGTAAAGTTACCTAGTGGAAGGAATCTCATTGGTAGCAAGTGAGTGTTCAAGAAGAAAATGAATGCCGCGGGTCAAGTTGAGAAGTTCAAAGCTCGACTTGTAGAGAAAGCTTATTCCCAAGTGAAGGGAGTCGAATTCGATGAGATTTTTTCCCCTATTGCAAAAATAACTTCCATTAGAGTACTAATGTCTCTCACTGCAACATTCAATCTGGAGATAGAACAGATGGATGTGAAAACATCGTTCATACATGGGGACTTGGAAGAATAAATCTACATGAAATAGACTGAAGTATTTGTAGTAAAGGGAAAGCAAGAGTTGGTGTGAAAACTCAAAAGATCCCTTTATGGTATAAAGCAATCGCCAAGGATGTGGTACTAGAAGTTTGACACCTACATCCTTATTTTGGGATTTGTGAGAAGCAAAATTGATCACTACATATATTCCAATGAAGAAGGTGGGAATTTCATATATGTGGCTTTGTATGTCGATCACAAGTTTTTGATTGGAAACAACATGGACACAATAAAGGAGGTGAAGAAGCAACTATCCTCCAAGTTCGACATGAATGATATCAGTGCAACTAACTTCATTATGGGAATGGATATTAAGAGAGATCAAGCCGCTAGAAATATTTGGTTGAATTAGACTAAGTATATTGAAACAATTCTGAAATAGTTCAACATGTAGGACTGCAAACCAGTGAAGGTGCCAATTCTAGTGGGAGAAAGGCTTACTGTTGAATAGTGTCCAAAGATGCAAGAATAAATAGAGGAAATAGAATGTGTTCCCTATGCAAGTGTTGATGGTATTCTAATGTATTTGATGGTCTGCACTCGACCATAAATTTCCCATGCAATGGGAGTGTTGAGCAGGTACATGTCAACACCTGGAAAGGAGCACCGGACAACTATCAAGAGAGAATTCAAGTATTTGTGTGGCACGAAGGATTATGCTATATTCTACCAAGGAAGACTTGGAGGTGACAATGGTAAAGTATATGTACATGGATTTGTCGACATCGACTGGGCTGGAGATCTGGATTGATGGAGGTCGATCAACAAATATGTCTTCAATATGTTCGGTGGAGCAATAAGTTGGAGGAGTAAGTGACATGCGGTCATAGCCATGTCAACAATAGAGGATGAATACATGGTGGCCACTCATGGAAGCAAAGAAGCGGCATGGATTCAAAGGCTGTGTTTAGGAATTGGGTTTGAGATAAGAGCTATGAAGGTGAGTTGCGATATTCAAAGGGAAATATTTTTTGAAAATAAACCTGCTTATCATTCAAAGACCAAACACATTGATGTACAATACCATTTTGCGAGAGATATGGTGGAAAGTAACAAGGTGCTACTGGATAAAGTAGACACTTTGGAAAACATAGCAGACTTGTTGACCAAGTCTATGAGTGTTGTGAAGTTCTCTTGGTGCAGAGAGGGAATGGGAATTGTTTCCCTGGGTCTATGAACAAAACTTCTGGAATATCTTGTTTCAACAAAGAAGACAAAAAGTGGGGGAATGTTGGGTTGTTATATTCTTTGCAGTGAAGGCCGATTGGTAACCCGACTTGGAAGTCTATGTAGAATAATTTATTATTCCTACATTTATGCCCCTTATTGTATGTGTTTTCAAAATTCAAACATGGTGTCCAAAGACGCAAGAAGAAATAGAGGAAATAGAATGTGTTCCCTATGCAAGTTTTGATGGTATTCTAATGTATTTGATGGTCTGCACTCGACCATAAATTTCCCATGCAATGGGAGTGTTGAGCAGGTACATGTCGACACCTGGAAAGGAGCACCGGACAACTATCAAGAGAGAATTCAGGTATTTGTGTGGCACGAAGGATTATGCTATATTCTACCTAGGAAGACTTGGAGGTGACAATGGTAAAGTAGATGTACATGGATTTGTCGACATCGACTGGGCTGGAGATCTGGATTGATGGAGGTCGATCAACAAATATGTCTTCAATATGTTCGGTGGAGAAATAAGTTGGAGGAGTAAGTGACATGCGGTCATAGCCATGTCAACAACAGAGGATGAATACATGGAAGCCACTCATGGAAGCAAAGAAGCGGCATGGATTCAAAGGCTGTGTTTAGGAATTGGGTTTGAGATAAGAGCTATGAAGGTGAGTTGCGATAGTCAAAGGGAAATATTTTTTGAAAATAAACCTACTTATCATTCAAAGACCAAACACATTGATGTACAATACCGTTTCGTGAGAGATATGGTGGAAAGTAACAAGGTGCTACTGGATAAAGTAGACACTTTGGAAAACATAGAAGACTTGTTGACCAGGTCTATGAGTGTTGTAAAGTTCTCTTGGTGCAGAGAGGGAATGGGAATTGTTTCCCTGGGTCTATGAACAAAACTTCTGGAATATCTTGTTTCAACAAAGAAGACAAAAAGTGGGGGAATGTTGGGTTGTTATATTCTTTGCAGTGAAAGTCTAGTTGAGGTAGATTGACTAACAGTCGAAGGTCTAGGTGGATCGATAGCAAGTCGAAGGTTGAGGAAGTCGACTAGGAAAAATTTAAGTTGAATATATCGACGTTAAAGTCAACCGACAAGAGTTCGAAGTGCCAGCATGAGATGAACGACTAGAGATCGAATGAAGGCCGATTGGTAACCCGACTTGGAAGTCGACTATAACAGAATCGAGAGATTTGTGGGATTTGTAGCCAATGATGTGGGATTTGTATCCAATGATATGCATGGATGTGTAACCATTTTTGGGCACCAATATTTATGGTTTTTCCTATTGTAAAGCCTATAAAGAGGCGTGTTGTAAGTCTGTAAAGGATAATGTTGTAATGCACTTATGCAGGTTAATGCATGTGTAGGTATAGGTTGTCGGACATGTATATGTAATCTGATTTGGTTACAGGGTTGTTCTTTCACAAGAAATAAGGTATGATGTTGATTGTGTCTTAGATGTAGACCAAGGTTAGGAATGCAACCTTTTATTCTGATTGAATAAGAAAACAAGATATCATAACACTCAAAGGAATGATGGATTCTCACGGTTAAGGGTTCCATGGTAAAATATCAGTGTACTGTGTGTTGTTTTCTTCATTTACGTTCTTGATTAAATTCGTATTCTCTTCTTCTAGGATTAGTATGGAAGTTTCTTGCATTTCCTGACAGTAATAGCCTGTCAATCCTAAGAATCCTCTAAGTTTCTTCAAGGTTTTGGGAATCGTACGTTCCCTCAAAGATTTAATTTTGTTAGGGTCCACTTTTATACCTTTATGAGATGCAATATGACCAAAATATTCCACTTCTTGAACCCCAAAGGTAGACTTGGAAGGATTTTTATAAAGTTGTTTCTCTTCCAATAGTTGTAATACTTTTTCAACATGTTGTACATGCTCTTCCCAAGATTTGTTGTAGATTAGTATTTCATCAAAAAATACTAACACAAATTTTCTAATGAAGGGTTTGAAAATAGAATTCATCAAAACTTAAAATGTTGAAGGTTCATTATTAAGTCCAAATTGCATAAAAAAAAATCATAATGAATTTCATATGTTTTAAAAGTTGTTTTGGGCATGTTTTCCTACCTCATTCTGATTTGATGATATCCCAAACAAAGATCCGACTTAGTAAAGAAAATTTATCCATGCAATTCATCAATGACAGGAACAAGAAACTTATCTTTGATGGTCATTTTGTTGAGTTGTCTATAATCTAGAAACATACACCATGAACCATCATTTTTTGTAACCATCATCACCGGTGAAGAGAAAGAACATTGGCTAGAATGCTTGATTTTAACCAATAGCATTTCTTGGATCATACGCTCCACCTCACTCTTTTGTTCATATGGATACTTGTAAGGCCTAATGTTAGGTGGTGCACTTCTTGGTTGCAAATGAATAGCATGGTCATGATCTCGAGTAGGTGGAAGGCCCTTAGGCATTTCACCAAATACCTTGGAATGATTATTGATAACTATTTGAATAGCTAATGGAGTAGAGGATTTAAATGTTTGAACATCAAGTGGGCACAATTGTGCAATTACACCATGGCATCCATTTTTGAGTAATTGCTTTATTCTATTAGAGTATATCATCTTAGAGGGCTTCCTTGGATACCTCAAAGATCAATTTCCTTTCCATCTGACAAAAAATTCATGAAAAGATATTGAAAATTAATGGTCATTGTTCCCAATGATTATAACCATTGGACCCCTAATACAACATCAACACCACCCATTTGGATGGAAATCATGGGACTATCCAAAAAATACTCCCCCATATTGAGATTAATACTATGGAACTTCCTAGAAAAAGTTATGGTACCTCCATCTGCAATCATTACTAGAAACTATGATGCTGGAAATACAAAGCAATTGAGATCTTTTGCAAATTTGTAATTGATGAAGTTATGGGTACTACTATAATCAATCAACATTGTTACCTTTTTTCTTTTTGATTTATCCTTGTATATTGAGGGTTTTTGGAGTACTAATGCCAACCAATGCATGACAAGATCTCGTTGGAGTAGTCTCTTCTAGATATGGATCTTGTGGCAGTTCCAATTCTTGATCTTCTTTCTCTTCACAGTCTATGTAGAATAATGTATTATCCCTACATTTATGCCCCTTATTGTATGTGTTTTAAAAATTCAAACATGGTCTCTTTGCTCTTTTTTCATCCATTTGTTGAGGTGTCAACCTTATTAGTTGAGGAACAATTTTCTTATGAACCAAAAAATGATGTTTTCTTCATATGTATACTCCAATGGTAGACTTGTGTGTAGCCTTACTCTTGGTTTGAATATGACGAACAAAGTGCATATATTCCATAATAATTTTCGGTTTTTATATTATTTGCAATGAAGTCGAGGTGGTTCGAGTGATAGTCTAAGTTGAGGTGGATCGATAACAAGTTGAAGGTCGAGGTGAGTCGACCAGGTAAAGTTGAAGGTCAAGGTGAGTCGACCAGGTAAATTCGAATTTGAAGGTCGAGGCAGTTCGACATGGTAAAGACATTCATAGCAAGTCGAAGAGGTCAACCAACAAGAGGTCGACAGGTGGGTGAGTGGAAACTGACTGAAGAACGAATGAAGACAGACTGATAGTCGATGGGTAATCCAACTTGGTAGTTGAACTGTAGCAAAATCTCAAGATTCGCAGTATTTGTAGCCAATGATCTGCGTGGATATGTACCCGTTTTTGGGCGCCTTTCCTTTAGGTTTTTTCCTGTTGTAAAGACTATAAAGAAGGCGTGTTGTAAGGCTGTAAAAAATGATTTAATCTTGAATCTTTAGATGATGAATGGCTAATTGCCAAGAGTCTATAATTGTAGAGGTTGGTGGTCATGTAGATGTAAGTTGTATTAGTTACAAGGTTGTTCTTATATAATTCAAAGGGTATGATGTCGATTGTGTCTCAAGTGTGGACCACGATTATACATGAAACCTTTTATTTTGAATGAATAAGACAACAAGAGAGAAAAATGCTCAAGGAATGTTGGTTTTCCTGGTTTGGGTTTCCAGGGTAAAATCTATGTGTATTGTTTGTTTTCTTTGTCATTTACTTTCTTTATTAAATCTTTCTTCCTCTCTTATGATAGGTTTAGCGTGGAAGTGTCTCATTTCCTAACAAATATTTGCAAGATTTCTTAAGAAAAAATCATGTTTAATTTCATCTTTTAATCCACCCATGTAAGATTCCAACAAATGTCCATCACTTATGTCATCCACCCTTGTGGCCAATACTTGAAATTATGAATTATAATATTCAATATCACCTAAGTGTTTGATTCTTGTCAGTTGACTGAGGTAGTCATGTTCCCAAACTTTCCCATATTGTGCTTCTAAGTCTCTTGTAAATAAACCCCAAGTATAATGATAAAAATGAGGTTTCATTTTAACTACCCATTGATACCATTGATATGGTTTTATCTCAAAGTTTAAAGTTGCTATGTGAATCATTTTCTTATCATCCACAATATTATGTAGTTCAAAATATTTATCAATTTGATTCACCCAGGAAAAAACGTTTATTCCATCAAATTTCTTTAATTCAATCTTGGGAAAGTTGAATGTAGGACCTCCACCATAATTAAGTCCACTATTAGAGTTAAATCCACTTGAAAATTGTTTATTACCGATAGGTTTTTTAACATGAATACTATATTTATTTTCATGAGTCCTTTCATACACCTTATTAATTTTAGGTAACTTTCCAATTAAGGATTCCATAATATTTTGTTCCATTTTTTCTATATTTCTTTTCATCTCTTCCTTATTTTCATCCATCATATTTTTCATGTCATTCTTATTTTTATCTATTTTCTTTTGTATTTGATCTTCCAATTATGTTTTAAGGTATTCCCAATAATTTGTTAAATCCACTAGTTTCAACATACTAACACTCACTAACACTCACTTCATCAACTTGGTTCTTTAATTAGGTTAGCCTCTTTTCAAAGTCTTCATTTTCTTCGGAAGTTATGTTTGAGTTTTTATGAGTACCAATATAATTTTTACTATAACCTTATTTCATATGAAAAAACAATAATGCTACTCCTTTTTCTCTTTATCACAAAATTTGAATCATCGAAAAAATATATTCCAATAAAAAGTTATGCAAATTGTAAGTTACTTATCTTTCAAATCCTTAATTTGGAGTATGACTAGATGGTTGACCTTTGTCCTGATATATCTCTAAGATTTGAACCCTTCTAAGTTAGAAGTTTCAGCATGTAGTACTTTGATATGAGTTCTTAAACTCCTAAAAATTTCATAATCTAAACCTTCATCGATAAGAAATTATAACAAAAATACCAAAATGTATTGTTTAAGACTAATTTCAAAATTAGTAAACAACCCCAACCCCAACCCCAACTTCCATGAGATATATATCACAAAGTATAATGATTCAAAATCTGAAAATTTAATAATGTATACATTAAAATTGAAGTGAAGCTTATAGATGTATACATTATGGTTGTTGTTGAAAGGAAAGAGTAAATGATTAAATCACAAGAATGAAGAACGAGTTCTTTTTGTTCTTGGATGATGTTGTATGAGTGACACTATGTTTTTCTTACCACAAAGATGTTTCTTTTGTCATATTGTATTCCATTGTTATATTGGAGTTAAAATTTGCTCGACATCGATTTGTACCTCCTCATAATAGGTCCTATCATTGTTACCTATGAATCTTGAGTTAGGTGAATAATAA
>ML799276.1:90393-100895 GCA_009831015.1 Picea engelmannii
GGCTCAGATTATTTCTTGAGCAGTGGGGCGAATTGAAGAGAAGGAGGGCGTTTTTGAGATCCAGATCTAGTCCGTTTGGAGGGGTTACACTTCAGATCTAACCCTGAGACTTTACCTAGTGACTTGCAGTGTCCCGATCTATACTTTTGGAGAGTTTCAGAGCATTTGGAGGCCTCTTTCAGCAGGGCCGAATTATCTAGGGTTTCAGTCATCCAGTGGGGCGCACCATTCAGTGGAGAATTTCAGATCTACAGAGATTGAGAGGGATCTTGGAGATTCGGGCACCTGGGTTGTTCTTACCATTCCCCGATCTATCAGTTGGCATATTTCTTAGGGTGATTGGACACTTTTGGCAGCAGGGTCGAGTTATTGAGGGTTTCAGCCTTCTATTAGAACGTGACATTCTTCAGCTGGAGAGTTTGGCATTCAGATCTGCTTGTATTGATCTTCATTTCTTATTCAGCCTTTGGAGACATCTTTTGTATTAGCGGGAGCATTTTGTAGCAACTCTTATCTATTGTCTATCTTCTTGGCCATCTGTTGAGCATTCTAGATCGGCATCTTCATTGTAGCAGGTTTCTCTATTTTATAAATAAAGAAGATTTGAGATGTTTTGGCTTGTCTATCTTATTGCATATGGTTGAGGTATGTTCCATGGTTATCTTTTTCTGTTATTTGCTGCATACACACATATAAACACATCTAAACAAATAGATCAGCACACTGTTTGATGAAATACCACAACCAGAATTTTTTTTTTTAAAAAGACACCAAAACCGTGATAATCCTTGCATAATGGCTTGGGATCATTACATGATATCATAAGATTTGTTCACAATTTTTTATAATCAATTCTAAGCTAGCACCAAGCACAGCAGAGTGCTTATACACCATCGGATCCACTATATATTTCTCTTTATGGAAAAAACGTATTGATGCGCATAAACTCTGATGCATACGACTGAGAATCGGATTTTTCCACCGAGATATACATTTAATTTAGTCCTGTCTAAGGACCGTGCAAACATTCTAGGTACCCGACTCATGCTACTGTCATAAATTATTGTTCTTTGAAGTCTCTGATTCCTTTATTCTTTCAGGACGATTTGTTTTACTTTACAACTAGATTTTCAAATCAACACGTAGTCAATGCACGCGCATATAAAAAGCTAAAATGCTCCATCAATTTCTTTTAGAATAGATGGCTAACATTATGCATCCAGCTACATAATATTTATTCCAGTTCAGTACAGAATAAATGGCTGCATAGTATTTATTCAAGTTCAGTACAAAATATGACTGTTTGATTACTGGAATCAATTTGGAAATCGTATAGACCAGACAAACTTTCATGATTGCTTTGTCCAAACTTTGATGTAACAGCTTATCTGTCTAGATTCTACATGGTTTTTAGGCAGGGAATCATAGCAAATCTTTCTGGGTCGCCAATTTTCGTTGTCCAAACTCAACTAAACTTCTATGATTGTAGACAAGATATCCGTGGAACGGAATGGAGTTAGTCTAGTAATTTGAAACATCAAAATCTCCTTGAATTCCTCTGCGATCTCTAAACTGAAAGTAAATACAAATATAAACTAAAGCGCCATCATTAACATAAATGCATTGTGTTTATAAAGATGCCTCACAAATATCAATCTTTATTCCCTTCTATGTACTTTTATAATCCTTCAAACAACGTAATAATTGTTAAATAACTTAACAAACCTACGCGTATGCGTAGGTGGTGTATAGGCTGTCTGATCTGAATTGAATTGCTTTCAGATCGGATGGATGTCGTATACACCACTTAAACAAATTATAATTGTTTTTTTTTTTTTCCTTATATTATTCACTTTGCTATGCCGCATAGAATGTTTTACATTATTCACCCTGCTATGCAGTATAAAATGTTTTGTGACATTGGGTGGACACAATTACACTCCCAATCTAATACATTGAATGCTGAGTAGCAAAATGGATAATGTTTATCTCCAAAAAAAGAAGGTAGTCACTGTTTCGCTTAAAATCCCCAGGGGTTCCCTGGGAAAAGAAGGCAGTGAGCCGCTCTCTTTATTTGTTAAGTTATTTTGAATTGCTTAAAATCGGCAGTCGTTATTTGTTAAGCTATTTTGAATTGCTTAAACCCCCTCAGCCTGAATATTTTGAATATTGATGGTCTAAAATTTCCTGTCTATGTGAGGTAGTTGTAATTATTGAGCTAGTAATGTAATAGTTGGTGAAATCACAATTGTACATTGCTTACATCACATTTTTGAATGCATAAATGAATTTAGTGTCCTGAAAAACGATAGGACATCTAAAATATGTAATCTCAAGTAACTAAAATCTACAATTCCAGCTATCCTTTCAAATTTCTAAGAGAACTTTAAGCAAAACTCATAAAACATATAATCTCAACTCACTAAAATCTGCAATTCCAACTATCCTTTCAAATTTATAACAAAAACAAAATGTTTAAACTACCACAATATTTTCACATTAAACCACATATAATAATAATTTAACATTTTCTCTTTTACATAGATGACTAGCACAAATCCAACCAAGTAAATTCAACGTAAGACATGCTCAAACGGATTCGACCTAAAATATATAGTTAAAATCGATCAAAACAGATGTGGTAGATGTCACATTCACACTATTAATCCTATTTTCTTAGTCCTATTTGTCACATTCACACTATATTGAATAATATTGGACAAAAGATTTTGAAAGTAAAATTTGGCTACTAGTAAACACATGTCTAGATGGTGAGTTTATAAGGTCCACACTCAGAATCTCAAACACCAAAGAATACCAAGGGTTTCACATTTTGGTACTCAAGTAAATCATGCATGCATGTGTATTAGCTCAATAATCATCTATTTTTTTTGTGGTTTTGGTGGATAAGACAACATAAATGACATATGCAAACTTATATGAACAAGCTTTCACAAATGATGTTCTCAGCCTCATCCTCTAAAGAGGCAAAGACCAAGGGATATTTATTTATGCTTCCCTCAGAGTTTGGGAACTTTTATAGTGGTTATGCTTACCTATGAAGTTTTAAAGTTCATAATTACACATATTATTAAATTTATTAGATTTCATTTTCAAACACAATAATTTATTATACTATTCAATTCAATACATTATAAGACATTTTTGTCATGAAAATTACTTATCATTATTACTAAATGATAACAGTTGAAGAACAATAACAAACTTCCTACTCCAAATAACAACTTGATACGGACCTACCAAGTCTAAATTCCTCTTTCACCAGGGTTCTCAAACAACCCCGTTGACAACTTCAAACTCAAATGCCCTTTGTCCTTGAATTGGCCTCAAATCCTTTGCTAACAGAGTCCCAAACCACTATGTTCACGCACGAGTGAAACGAGTCATTGTGAGTGCCTTCTTCTTCCTTTAGCACTAAGCCCTTTCTCTCAACACGACCAAGAGATAATCCTCAGGATAAGAACGTTGTCGTCGGCTTTATCTCAATGTGGAGCAATTACAATTCCCAATAGTCCCCACCCAATGACAACAATATCACCGTTGACGCTTTTACCAGGGAGAAAAATGCACAAGGCCCAACCGCTCCAACTATATGCTAGTCCCAACGATGTACGTGTTGTCGTTGACACTTTCATCTAGGGACAAATGCACATACACTAACTATCTCGATGATCTACTAGGCCCGATGAAGTGGGACTCACTTTCTCCATTCTAGGTCATCGATATGGATTAATAAGAATTTAATCGCACCGTTGATTTGATTCAACCTCACCAATCTCTCGTTATCTACCTATCTTCGATCTTCTCCTATGATTTAATATTTACTGTCGATTATGGAAGTTTGTCCCTTCGAATATTAGTCATCAATTTGATGGTTTTCTGTTGTCGACGATCACTAAACGAACATCATCGTCGACGATCCTGAAGTGGACGTCGTCGATGATCACTAAGTGGTATCGTCATCGATACAACTCCTTAATGGAGTTTGGAGTCCCGATATGGAGGGTCTCGATGATATAATCGTGATCGTTGATTCCTGGAAAGGGAATCGCCCTGATATAATCCACATCGTCCATTCGATTTACACTGTGAGACGAATTATGTCCACGCCCAAATTGACTTGATCAGCCCGAACCACAACAAAGGTTAATTCTCTCCTCGACACTTCAATCTGGATCCAACTTATGTTAAGGAAACTACACACCACTCCTACAAACAAAAAAGCTTTGTTTCTCCGCCCCAAATGACTTATACACAAAGTTTAAAACAAATACACATGAGACACAATTCCACCAAAGCTGATCTTTATTAAATCCTCGAAGGAATAAAAAATTACAACAAGAAAGGTCTATTCCTTCTTGGTCTCTTGGACCTCTGCACACACACGCTCACACAATCACACCTCTTTCATTACAGAAATAAAACTATATTTTCGAGCTCTCAGGTAGCTCAAAAACCAAAAATCCTGAGCTATTCTCAACAAACCCCAAATTCAAAATCCATTCCCAAAAATTAGTGTTGACACAGGGGCATAGCCAGGGTTCAATGCTTGAACAATGCAACAACAAAACCCTAACTACCAGCCCTTTTGGAAACACCTGCGAAGCAGATGAAGTATCACCCGAGGTAGAGGCAGGGGGGGTTGTAGGACTCAGGTGTCTACAACCTAGCTGGGACACATATCCGTGATTACAACACTTAACAAAGCATTTATCCAATACCAAGCATTAGTTCATAAATCCATTCACATCGCAGATTAAACCCCCAGCGTGGAGCTATGTCCACCAACTCTTCTTCTTCTTTATTAGTCTCCTTCAATCTTCTTACAGGCACAGAGCCACAAAGCTAAATTCGCACTGGATAGGTGATCTGTGCACAACGCACTAGATCCACCTTCCTCAACATCAGGTCAAGGAACAAAGCCTTACACAGTCTGTCTGCACAAAGCTTCTTACAATCATTTGCACTTAGCTGGGGCTTTACAAATGCTTTCCTTGATTCTTTCTACTGCATTCCTGGCAACTTCTTCCCTCTGATCTTGCACTTCTTGTGAAGTGCTCAGTGCTGCTTGAAGTTCTAATTCTTCTACTCTTGCTTGAAGCTACTGAATGGCCTCAACGAGCTTCCCCACTTGGCTCTCGGCTAACTCTTTTTCCACCTATGCCAAGCCCAACATAGAGCAAAGTGATCTAGTCACTGCCTCTTTAACCCTAATTCGTTTTGCGAGAAGTTGGTCTTTCTCTTTCTGGATTTTCTCTTTGTCCCCTTCGAACATCGCCCTAAGTTCATCTTTCTCTTTCTACACAGTTTGGAGTTTCTCTTGGATCTCCTCCTTTTCTTGCTTCAAGGTCTCTGTGGCCTGCTCCTTTTCCTCTTAGGATCGACGAAGTAGAACCTTGGTCGCATCTGCTAACCTTCGCAACTGGGTGGGCTCATCCCCCAATTCTACATTTTTTTTTGAGGATGGCACACTAGGCACTGCACGGCTCGAATGGATAGCTTGTTGGATGTCTCTGAGCTATTTCTCTATTATGTCGTACATCGACTCCTATTTTTCTGCAAGTTTCTGCGAGATGTCTTCTGAAGCGTCTTCTACAACTGTGATGACGAGATCAATGTCATTCACTGTGAGCACATTCTTCGACTGAGGCTTGTTGGCGTGAGCCTCCTTCCTTGTCGAAGGTTTCTCCGAGGAAACCTTCCTCTTCTACGATGCTTTTACTGTGGTGAGGGGATCCTTCGGTGGTGTAGCTTTTCCTTTGTCCTTCTTTTCTCCTTCCTCTTGGTTCACTTCATCTCCTCCTCCTCCTGCAGGCGACTCAGGCGCATTTTCCTCCAATGCATTTTCCTTCTCATCACTTTCTATGTCTTAGACTTCGTCCTTTTTCTTCTTTTTCTTTGTGTTGCTCTATCCATCATGTTCGACACGGGTGACTAATGGGATTCCAATGATATCGGGGTTAGAGAGTTTTGAATCCTCCACTGGTATAAGGAATTTTTTTGGGCATTCCTTAGTGATCTCTTCCATGTCTTCCTCAATCAACTTATAGTAAGACTGTAGCTCTTCCTTACTTTCATCCCCACGCACGGTGATGTAGATGAAGTGTCGGTCTATGTGGAACTTCGCTAGTGGTCTGTATCGATGGAGTGTATTTGGTGTCATCCGGGGGAAGGATTCAATGGTGTGCTTCAACTGTAGTTAATAAGTATGGAAGAAATCCTTCGACCGCCACTGCTTCACCATATTGTTCGTATACCACAAGGTAGAAAACCTCGTGACCAACGGTTCTGATGGCTCAACTTCAGGGAATGTTTCTCCTTCCGACATCTGCCAAGAAACAAATGCAATGAGCACTAGTAACCAACTGAAGTGGAATTTGTATCCTTGGTCCTACGCTTCGCGACAGTTCTTCTCCAACTTGTTGATGAGGTAACTCACCCAGTTCATTTGCATTCCTTCGACACACTTCCCTGCGAGGTCGACTACGAACCTTGTGACTTGTGTCAGACGGTTCTTTCGGACGAGCTTGCCAACGATCAGTTGGAAAGAAAGGTGCATTGTTCCATCCTGGATGGAGGCTACCTTCTAGCCTCACTTTCCCTTCTCTACATCGTCATAGGCTTCCTTTATTCGTTGTGCTAGGGAGCGATCTAACGTCTTCCCTAGGTAGAACTGGTGAGGGTCTGGTCCTTGCATGCATAGTCCAGTGATCAGGTGGATCAACATTGGATCCACAGTGATGCACCTATCTAACCAAAGATAATCGTCATGGTAGCACGACAGGAGGAGTTTAACATAAGCGTTAACCTCCTGATGTCGACCGAAGTGGGGGATTTTCATTACCTTCAATATCATGGAGCGCACGAGCTACTTAATCCACGACTAGGGAAATATATTGGGCTTCTTCCCAGTCATCTTCATTAGGTACCTATGTGGTGCGAGCATCACATAGTTCTTTTGGTCTCCGAGGTTAAATTCATTTATCTTGAGAGCTGGGATCAGTCCCAAATGAGGTTCGACTACGCATATCCCCTTCGGGAGGTACGTAGTTATGAGCGTGTACTCAAAGTCACATGGGACACTGTCATGGCTAACTTCACCAGCCAACGACAGGGTGTAGTTAGGCAAGACCGACGAGATCTGCTTCGCGTTAGCGAGATCGTTGTGGTGTTTTCTTCTTTTCTCAGTCGCGGTTCGACTAGATTGACGTCTAGTCGACGGGGATGCTTGCAATCCGCCCGCCGACGATGCTTGTATTCCTATAGACATGAATTTTTCAGCCATGAGGTTGATCAAGATCTCCTCTACAGACTTCTCTAGCACGCTATGCTCGCCCAACATTCACACTTGTAATCACGGGGATAGGGTAGGTGAACAGATAGACCAGGTAATCGAATGGACGACGAGGTCTAGACAACACAACACAGTATGTGATCAATTCTCTGTTAGCTCAGATATCTCAGTTTGAAAAAAGTGGTCTCGGTGTGACATTCGACGGATTAAGTAAGCAACATCATAATGGATTCCTTCAACGGGTCGAAATGCCTTAATCAATACGAATCCATCCGTTATGGCGCGGTCTCATCGATCCAATGGAAATCCTTCCGGTAATAACTGTGTTTCTAACCATTTCAGAGCGTTGTTCTAATGGTCGGGATGCCTCCAATGGTCATATACCTTCGTCATGGCAAATTCCCATTCTGCATGGTTCTGCTATTCCAACGAGGTTTAAGCTCTGCAAGCCTGCCTTCTACGAAATATTTTCTGGGATTTCCCGTAGTTTTTCTAATTTTTCTTTCTTCTTATTGAGATTTCTGGCCTTCTTTCCTATAATTTGGGTCTCTATATTCCTCTTTCCATTCTTATTCTTTTCTTCTCTTAGTGTAGTAACTTCGCACTGTTGAGGGTCTTCCAAAGGTTTCAATGGTAATAGCTCTTCTCTTACTATTTCCGGGGTGAATTCACTTCTTTCCTATATGGACACGTTCTTTAAACTTTCTTATGTTATTCCAGCTTCGATAGCTAGTTCTCTAGCCCTCTATTGCTTCGACTTATTCTCTTGTTCTTCAATTAGTCGCATTATTTTCCTAGCCACGAAGTCCCTTACTTCTTTCTTTTTCTGTTCTGTGGCTTCTTTCTCTGCTTTCCTTTGGATCTGATCTTTCTCAATCCAGGTATTTCCTAACAAATGTGCAAAAGGAGTATTGTTCTCAACAAACTTAATGAATTCAAATTCTTCTTCGATCGATGTTCCATGGGAAATCATAGGTACATTAGTAACTCTTCCACATAGGGTTATCATCTTTCTTTTAAACAAACCTATCCTTCCCAATGAAGGTACTATAACAGGCTTTCCCAAAATTTCCCAAGTGCTTTCTGGCATAATATTCACCTGTGTGTCCTCATCCAAGACACAGTCTATGTCAAAGTCTCCTATTCTTGTTTCTATGCGCTGCTTCTCTTTGAGGATCTCTGGTAAACTGATGTCTTTGTGATCATTCAATGTTTCTTTCAGCTGTAATAACATAGTCTCTGATTCTTTCTGGTTTTCTAACATATCCTCAATCCTTTGACCTCCTTCATAGTCTTCTTGTCTCATGTTCATATTTTCAACTTTGGAAATCATTCTAGGGAAATCCTCAACTCTGTGACCAATATCTTTACAACAGAGACAAATAAGACCTGTACCAAGGAATTCCTTAGCAATATGTCTTGGTCTTATGCAATTATAACATAGTGTCAATCCTCTCTTTCTTTTAAATGATCCCCAACCCTTCCTTTACTGCGCATTGGGGTCACAGTGATGGACCTACAATCTGCAACAATTATTTCTAGGTTCCTGCATCCACTTGTTAGTCCAAAAATTATTTCTATGCATAGGAATAACATATCTTTCACTATCTCTATCAAATCTATTTAGATCGACTCTTTCTTCTATCTGTTCCCTAGTTTTCAGACTACGACAAAATCTATCAAACATACCTAGACTCATACTTTTGAAGAAAAAATTTCTTCTTATCTTACCTTTAGCATAGCACAAAGCTTTAAGATCTTACCTCTTTTCTTCAGATTTGCTTCCTTTCTTTGCACAAAGCTTCACAATTTAAATAGAATACTGCGCACTACATCAATATATCTATGCGCAAATCTTTATTTTTTCTTCAGTTCCCAACAATCACAGTTTCAGGTCCCGGCAACAAAACCATTTTTTGGCACAGGGGCAGAACCAGGGTTCAACGCTTCAACAATGCACCAACAAAACCCTAACTACCAACCCTTTCAATAACACCTACGAAGAAGGTGAAGTCTCTCCTGAGGTAGAGGTAGGGGGGGTTGTAGGACTTAGGTGTTTATAACCTAGATGGGAAACAGATCTATGATTACAACACTTAACAGAGCATTTATCCAATACCATGCATTAGTTCATAAATCCATTCACATCGCAGATTAAACCCCCAGCATGGGGATATGAACACAAACTCTTCTTCTTCTTTATTAGTCTCCTTCAATCTTCTTACAGGCACAGAGCCACGGAGCTAACTTCACACTGGACAGGTGATCTATGCACAACGCACTAGATCCACCTTTCTCAACATCAAGTCAAGGCACAAATACTTACGCAGTCTGTCTACACAAAGCTTCTTACAATCACACGCACTTAGCTAGGGATTTACAGATACTTGCATGAAGTCAACCAAATCTACTTCTTACAACATATTGTGCACATAACCAACAAACACTTATTACAATCACATAGATACTTATTTATACATTACAAAAGGCCTAAACATGGGTAAACCCATGGGCCGACATCCCATACCTGTTACATAAACCCTAAAATCCCTAAAATCCTATAAAACAAGCGAGATCCCACGATCTCCGCTTCGCCTAGGCGCTCCATCTTCGACCAGCCTGTCGAAGTCCCAAAAATGGTCAAACACGACCAATGTTCTCTCAAAACTTGGTCGAGGTCCAACACTTAGAAATAGTCTAACAATTATGAAACAACTCAATCTATGATACCTTCTAAGGTATATTATTGAGATAGCATATTTAAACATTACAAATTAAATGAAAAATTAGGGAACCAACTCCTTCGGTAAATGTTTGTGACCCTTGGGTCAATCTCATAATTAACATGGTTGATGCTCCTGCATTAGATTCCCAAGGAAGAAAATATTCATGGACTTCTGCCCATGAGGTATTCAACTTGCTTGCCATGCTTATGGATTTTTGCAACACTCATCCAAGTTGCATATTATGTTGGAAGATTTCTCCATTTCACCAAGCACTCATATTAATCATGTTTCCTTGTCCTCTTGACAATTTTTTGATCAAGAATCTTCTCCATCTGTAATTTTTTTTATATAGGTAATTGTTTCATCCACTGAACTAGTTCAACATTCCCTTTATCATCCTCATCCTCTGCTTCAGGTCCTCTGTAAGGATATTGTTAGAATTTAGGGTAAGATGAAACACA
>ML799276.1:103281-120318 GCA_009831015.1 Picea engelmannii
CCTGGTTACAAACCTAGGGTCTTTATCAATATTGGTCCCAGACCACATACCCCAGGAGTGCACTGGGGGCCCTAGATCTCGTCTAGGGTCTTAGCCATCCTCCAGGAGAATGGCTCTCGCTGCTGCATGTAAATTTAACAGATATAAATCTGCAACATTGAATATTGGTGAAATTCTAATATCACATGGTAACTCAATCTCATAGGCATTAGCTGAAAATTTTCTCAAAATTATGCAAGGTCCTATATTCTTCAATTTCGATTCGTTATATTTACTTCTTGGGAATCTCTCTCTCCTCAAATTTTCCAAAACTTGATCTCCAACTTTAAAATTATTTTCCCTTCTCTTCATATCTTCTCTTTATTTGTACCTCTGACTGTTGTCCTATAGGTACCCCTTGACCTGTTCATGAAACATTTTCATTTCTGTAGCAAAATTGTCTACATCAACACTTGTCATCTATTATTTTCCTAGATCTCTAATTTCAGAAATGCCTCTTGGGTGCATACCATAGACTATTTTAAATGTACTTTTCCTTATACTTATGTTAGGTGAGTTGTTGTAATCAAACTCAACTTGTGCAAGAACTTGATCCCACTGAATTCTATGCTCACTTACCAAACTCCTCAGTAAGTTTCCCAAACTCCTATTCACCACTTCTATCTTCCCATCAGTTTGTGGGTGATAGGATGAAATGAAATAAAGTTTTGTTCCAAGCTTATTCCACAATGTCCTCCAGAAATTTCCAACTAATTTAGTGTCTCTATCCGAAACTATACTTCTGGGAAATCCATGCAATCTAACAATTTCTCTAAAAAAACAGATTAGAAATATGGGTTCCATCACTGGTTTTATAACAAGGTACAAAATGTGTCATCTTTGAGAATCTATCCACAATTACAAAAATTGAATCATTCCCCCTCTGATTGTTTTTCAAACCCAAGACAAAATCCATGCTTATGGCATCCCATGGCCTACCTGGTATGTGTAATGGCTGATATAAACCTATGTTTTGTTTCTTTCCTTTGACACACTGACAAATTCTACATATTTATACAAATATTTTAACATCAGATCTCATACCTGGCCAATAACAAGAAGAACTTAACCGAGAACAAGTTTTTTCCTATCCAAAGTGACCAACCAATCCTCAACTATGTTTCTATTTCAGTAAGTTGTCTCTCGTCGATCATTTTGGAATGCACAATTGACTTCCTTTGAACACCAATCCCTCTTGGATCATATACTCTAACCAAATAATTTTATCTCTGATCATTGGGTTTTCAAATGCTTTATATGCTTCCTTGAATTATGGGTATTCTTTGTACATTTCATTGAGATTTTCAAATCCCAAAGTATTCACTTGGAATTCCTGCAAAAAAAATACACCTCCTGCTCAAAGCATATGCAACTTTGTTAGCACTCCCACTTATATGTTTAATAACAAAAGTGATTTTTTGCATAAACTCTACCCATTTGGCATGTCTATGATTCAATTTCTCCTACTTAGTTATAAACTATAAAGCGTGATTGTCAATATACAAAATAAATTCTTTAGGAATTAGATAATGCCTCCAATTCTTCAAGGCTTGTATCACTACATAGAATTATTTATCATAAGTTGAATATTTTTGCTTGGCATCATTCAACTTCTCACTAAAATAAGCAATAGGCTTACCATTTTGACTTAGCACAACACCAATAGCCATTCCACTTGCATTACACTTGACTTGGAAAAGTTTATGAAAATTTGGTAGAGCTAAAATAGGTTGTTCAATGATCTTCTCCTTCAACAATATTAATCATTTTTCATGTTCTATTGTCCACTTGAATGGATGTTGATCCTTTCTAATAGTTTCGACTATTGGATCGCGTGTTCTACTGAAATTTCTAATAAATTTCCTATAGAAACTTGCTAATCCATGAAAACTTATTACCTCATAAATATTCATTGGAGAATGCCACTCCTTGATAGCTTTCACCTTCTCTGGGTCCATATTCAATCCATCTTTCGAGATTACAAAGAACAAATAGACCAACTATGTATTCATGAAGGAACATTGCTTCAGATTAATCAAAAGTTTCTCTTCCTACAACTTTCTCAACACCAACTTCATAAATCTTAAGTGTTCTTCCTTTGTTATGTTGTAAACAAGAATATCATCCAGATATATAATCACAAATTTTCCAAAAAAATCCTTGAGGACTTCATTCATGAGCTTCATGAATGTACTAGGTGTTTTTTTCAAGCCAAAAGGGATGACAAACAATTCATACAAACCATCATTGGTTTTAAAGGTTGTCTTCCATTCATCTCCCTCTCTCATATTAATATGATGATATCCACTCTTTAAATCAATCTTTGAAAAATAATTTTCACCACTTAGATAGTCCATCAAATCATCCATACGAGGTAAAGGAAATATGTACATGATTATAATATTGTTAATTACTATGGAGTATGTACACATTCCTTCTTTGGACTCAAAACAACTGGCACTACACAAGGGATTAAAATTTCTCTAACTAACCCCTTATCCAACAACTCTTGAACTTGATTTATGATCTCTTCATTCTCCTTGGGTGTCATCCTATATGAAACTTTGTTTGGTAGACTTGATATTGGAATAAATTCTATGTGATGGATAATGCTTCTTATGGATGATAGGGCATTAAGAAACTAATCAACAATGATATCAACAAACTCATCTAACAATGCTTGAATTTCATTCGGTAAATCATTTAAATTTTCATTGGTAAGTAATACTCTCGGCTTACCAATGAAAGAAAATTGTACTTCCTCTTATTTATTTACTTCCTGTAGCAATTCGTTTCCACTCATCAACAACACAATCATACCAACTTCTTCTTTATCTCCATCATCTTTTAGTGGAAATAATGCATTCTTATGTCCATCCTTTTCAAGGGTATAGGTATTCCTCCTTCGATCATGAACAATTTTATTACCATACTTCCATGGTATTCCCAACAAAATATGGCAGACATCCATAGGCATGACATCACATAATATTTCATCCTTGTAACTACCAATCTGAATTTCTACCTCACATTGTTCACTTACCAGAATTTGATGTCCTTTCCTCAACCAAGACACTTTATATGGAGTAGGATGTTCCATCCTCTGCAATCCCAAATTCTCCATTATCTCTGTAGAAACTAGATTTCATGTGCTCCCACTATCGATAACCACCTTGTAGAATTTCCCTTTTGATTTTCACATGGTCTTGAATAAAATATTTCTCTGTGTTGGTTCATGAGTTTCCTTTTATGTTTTAATAAAAATTCTCTTAAGCATTAGTGATTCACGTATCTTAGGATTTTCTTCCTTTACTTCTGTATTCACTTTCTCTTCCTTAGCTTCTGCAATGTGAGCTCCTCTTTGGTTTGCTAACTTGTTCTTAGGACAATCCCAAGATATGTTTCATTTTTTTCCACAAGTAAAACACCTAATATCTCTACCTCTTCCTCTGCCTCTTGAGAAGAATATTCTAGATCTTGACTCTCCTCCTCTAGGTGACTAACTTTTATAGCTTCCTGCTTCTCCCTTTGAATCCTAAAATCTTTCTCTATTGGATGATCCCTTTCCTCTTGCTGAACTCCTTCCTCTACTATTTTGGCTCTTCTTTCTGGCGAAGTTTTCCTCTACATTTAGGGCTTATTCGTAGTCATCTTCTAGCGTTCTCAGAGATAAAGGTTGATCTCATATTGAATATCATACCTCAGTCCATTTATGTATCTGGAAACCTTCTCAACATATTCTTCTATGTGGCATGCCTTGATATTCAACCTATAGGATTATTCAATGTACTCCTTCATTGTCATGGATTTTTGTATCAAATTTTGCAATTGTCTGAACATACTCAATTAATAGTCCTTATGCATGAATTTAATTTTTAATTTAGCTACCATTCTATCCCAAATTTTGATTTTAGCTTTACCTTCCCCCCTCCTCTCTTCATGCAACTCATCCCACCATAAAGTTGCATGGTCTTTCAGTCTTTTCGTTGCATGCTTGAATTTATTTTCTTCCTCCACCTTCTCATAGTCAAAGTACTTTTCCATTGCATTGATCCAATCAAGAAATTCATATGCATTCAAGTTATCCCCTTACATGGGCACTTCTATCTTAGGTCTATCTCCCACCTTTGTGACCAGTCTTAGCAATTGCTCCTCTGTTGTTTCTCCTCCTGGTGCTGCTTCTACTTCCTCATCAGAGCTTGTATATTCACTCTCACTGACATATCCTATGTGACGCAGGCGCGCGACCCAGGGGCACGTCCGCTCGCAGGATCCTTCCTTTTTCCTGGCCTGAAGAACTCAAAGGTTCTTTATTTCCCTATTGGGAAATATTCCACCCACAGATCTTCCTTCGGGACTCCCCTCCTTCTATCGGGGCTCCCCCTATCTGGGTTTTTGACACCGCGATGTTCTGGCAACCTGAATCACCGATCCCCGATCTCCGATGTGTTTCTTTCTTGCTTTATCCCTCACCCGGCTAAGCCTTTAGTCCACACGACCGACTTCTATAAGACCGTATCCTTATGTTTCTTTCCGTCGGGGTTTCTGTCTTCAACAAATCCTGACTCGCTTAAATGCCCGTTATCCTTCTAGGCTAAGCTCTAGGTTCACATGAACTCCTCTGTATGACCACAGTCATGCCTGCCATTGGGGCTACGGGGTTTCTAATGTCAAAATTTCACTCACCCCCAAGACTCGTGATCCTTCGAATCCCGACGCGCTCCTCACGCGTTAGCCCCCTGCTATAGGCTCTGAACCATATTATCATTGACTTGCGACCAAGGCCTTATACCTTATCGGGGTTCGGGGTTTCGCATGTCGAAATGCACCAAACCTCTTGTCAACAGAATCCCCGATTTCCTGATCACTTCGATCTCGGCCACGCGTCCTCTAGGATGGACGGTTCTTGTTGCTCCTCCCTATTTCGCGGTTCGCGAAACCAAAGTGTATGAACACTTTGTCACCGAGATCCCCGATATCCCGATGAACCCCAAACACCGATTCTCCATCAGGCAGACAACTGGCTTCCACTAGCTCCAACTGTAGTCCACACAACTCTCCTGTTGGGATTTCGCGTATTGTGATTCCAAACTGCAGGGGTTTCTTACCTTCGAAATCCCCGATGCTCTGAACTCCGACTCCTCGGAATCTCCTAACACGTATCCTCAACAACAACGGTTCTGATATTTTCGGGATATCGCGGATCGCGATTCCAAGCGGCAAGATTTATTCACTTTCGGAATTCCCGATAAATTCAATATCCCGATGACTTTTTAACGATTCTCCTCTGCTCGCTAGGGCTTAACCCTGGTGTAACTCCTGCCAAATCTAATGGTTGATGGGAGTTCAGCTGCTGATCCAATGGTTCACCAACCTTTCGAGCTCGGACTCTGATGTGGCCGTAACCTCCTCGCACCTCCGTGAGATCCAACAGCCCACGGAACTTCGTGATACCTCCTCAAAGGATTTCGTCTGTCCATTCCTCCTTTTCGTAAATCCACGGGGTGACTGAATTCCCTCCTTACGAGACTGGCTCACCCACTCGCCAAACTGCGACATCCTTGCAAATTCAAGTCACACTTATCTATGCTGATCTTCAGCAACTCAGAGGCCTATCCTTCCTGAGCTTTCCTCGATTACTTTCAACCCCAAAGAGGTTCCTTGCACGCACTCCTTGCGGCAGTTCTCAAACACTTCTAAGTGTTGAGTTCTCTTGACCCTGCGCACGCTTGCAGCAGCAGTCCTTCAATACTTTGCTTAGTTTCATGACTGAGACTCTCCTTAGCCTGTGCACTCCTTGCACGGCTCGTATATCCCAATTTCACTTCAGGGTGAATGAGAACAAGAGTTAACTATCTGAGCCTTCTGTCAACGCACTCCTTGCGGACGACTTCAAATGCACTCCTTGCAGGAATCCTCTCTCAGGTAGAGAAACAATTGTAACTCATTCCACTTCCCATCAGACTTCAATCTCTACACATGAATTCATACACACAACATAATAACAAATTCATACTAGGAAGTAAATACTCATAAGCACAGCATTCAACACACATACACAGAGAATAACACAACAACCATGACTCTGAATCAACTTCTTCTATTAATTCAAGATCTGTACATGGGTATTCTTCTACAGTTCTCTGCTCCTCTCCTATGCTCTGGATTCTTCTAAATCTTCCCAGAACTATGTTACAATGCACAATGAGGGTGTCTATATCCGTTTTCCCTCTTTCTTCTAAAACTGTCTAATCTAATATTAAAATCTACCTACTTACATTTACTACTATAAATGCCTCTGTCTATCTCAGACGAGAGTGGGGTGCCCAAGGTCTGATTACATTTTTCCAAGGTGCCTTCATTAAATGTTCTCATTTATGCTTGACGCATCAACTTCAAGGGAAAATTCAAAAACTTGCGTTGGACGTCTTCTAGCTGTCTTCCACTTCCATGTTGGCTCGCTTGTCGTGAGGGATGTTCCTGCATCACTATGTTAGGTTATCTTCTGTGAGTTGTCTCCATGGCCTCCATCCTCACATGGATGCACTTCAACTCTAATTACAATTCCTTCATTGCTATATTTCTCTCTCGACCTCCTCATCTGGGTGGCATGATTCCTGCAAGATACAAGTCCCTATGATTTGATTCTTAGAGCATTGCATGCTCTGAAACCACTTTATATGGACTTACCAGGTCCAAATTACTCTTTCAATAGGGCTCTCAAACAACCTCATTGACAAATTCAAACTCAAACTTCCCTTTGTCCTTGAATCAAACTCAGATCCTTTGTTAACAAAGTCCCAAGCCACTGTGTTCACATTCCAGTGAAATAAGTCATAGTGAACACCTTCTTCTCCCTTTGGCACTAATCCATTTCTCTCAATGTGATCAAGTGATAATCCTCATGCCAAGAATGTCTTCGTTGGCATTCTCCCATTGTGTAGCAATTACAATTCCCAACGATCTTGACCCAAGGACAATAATATCATCGTCGACTCTTTTAGTAGGGAGAAAAATGCACAAGGCCCAATTGGCCTGACTATATACCAATCTCAATGATATATTTTTTGACATCGATACTTTCATCTAGGAACAAATACACATACACTAACTCTGCTTACAATCTATAATGCCTGACAAAATGGGACCCACTTCCTCCATTTTGGGCCATCGATTTGGATTAATAAGAATTTAATCGCACCATTGATTTGATTCAACCTTACGAAGTTGATCTTATCCTTTGATTTGATCTTCATAGTTGATTATGGAAGCTTTACCCTTAGAGTATTAGTCATAAATATTATGGTTCATCATCGTCAGTGATCACTAAACGAACATCATCATCGATGATCTTGAAGTGGACGTCGTTGACGATCACTAAGTCGTATCGTCATAGACACTAATACTTAATGGAGTTTGGAGTCTCGATATGGAGGGCCCCATGATATAATCATGAAAATTGATTCTTGGAAATGGAACCACCCCAATACAATCCACACCATTCATCCGATTTACACTGTGGGATGAATTTTTTTCACGCCCAAATTGACTGGATCAGCATGAACCTCAACAAAGGTTAATTCTCTCCTCGACACTTTGATCTAGTTTAGAATTATGGTAGGGAATCTACACACCACTCCTGCAAACACAAAAGCTTTGTCGCTCTACCCCAAACCACTTATACGTAGATTTTAAAACAAATACACAGGAGAAACAATTCCACCAAAGCTGATATTTATTAAATCATCGAAGGACTACAAAATTACAATAATAAATCTTTATTCCTTATTGGTCCCTCTGACCTCTACACACACATGCTCACACAATCACACCTCTTTCATTATAGAAATAAAACTATATTTTTGAGCTCTCGGGTAGCTCACAAACCAATAATCCCGAGTTATCCTCAACAAACCCAAAATTTGAAATATGTTCCTAAAAATTAGCAATATTCTAACAATTATGAAACAACTCAATCTGCAATACCTTCTAAGATATCTTCTAGAGATATGATATTTAAACATTACAAATAAAATGAAAAATTATGGAACCAACTCCCTTGGTAAATGTTTGTGACCCTTGGTTCAATCTTGGAATTAACATGGTTGATGCTCCTGCATCAAAACTTACAGATGTCCTTCAGGTCAACTTCAAAAGTTCACTTCTAGGATTAAACACTCAAGCTTCAACTCTATAATGTAATGTATGCGAGGAAAAGATAATGAGATATGGGAATATAAAGATTTTTTTTAGTGGATCAAGTTTGGGTTTAGGGTTTTGGTCTCTATTAATTATATATTTGTTTATATATAGAGAGAGAGTGCATTAAATCAAATAAAAAACTAAGTGAGCTAGGTTTCATTGAAAATGAAAGAGATTTCTTCAGAAATGCATTACTCAGCTAGAAATGAGAACTATGTGCCAAAAAATGGGGTTTTAACAGTTTTTTCTTAAGTAATGGGTTAGCATAACTATTTTGTCAATATCTGGAAGACCAAATTCTAAGAGAATAATTGGATAGGGTGTATTGATTTTATTTTAATATTATATATTATAAAGTTCTATATTTTCTTGATTTTCCTCCAAGATTCTTTAGATATGTTGTAGCCCCAAATTTCACATCCATATAAGATAATTGGAGTAACAAGTGTGTCAATTTTTTTTTTCTATAATGAGAAATATGTTTCCCGGGATTTAATTAGTGGTGTGTTACTTGTGATTTTGACCTCCTTTATAGCTGCAGTACAAACGAATGGAATATTGAGCATTTAGAGGTGTGTCCTAGGGTTACTGGGTTTTTTGGGCATAGCTCCAATCAAGTAACTTCTATCATTGAGTAAGACAAAACCTTGCAAATTGATCTCCAATCAGGATACATCATTAATAACAACTCACCTAGGAACAACAACATTATGATGGCCCCAAGGTGAAAGGAAGCATTACTGGAAATGTGGTGAACCTATCAAGCCATGCTCTTGATAATAATGAAATACATGTTTTGGAAAAGGGATTATGTTTTTCTTTAGAACCTAAGAAGATCCCAATGGATGGTTTCATTTGCAATATTGAAGTTGGAATTAAAAACCTCCCTGAAAACATTGCAGAAGAAGTAAGACATGAGGTAACCTTAGCTTTGCAAAGGTCAAGAAACCCAAAGAGAAACATTAACAAAAAAGAAAATGAAGCTTTGGGAGTGTTAAGAAGAAATAATAATATATATATATATTCTTAAAGCTGATAAGGGAGGGTCGACGATGGTTATGGATAAGGAAGATTATGTTAAGAATATGTATGCGCATATGATTTTAATTGGTTGTTATAAGAAATTAATTAAGAATCCTTTGGATAAAATAATGAAAGAGATGTATGAGGCTATTAAGACGTCATCCATTGATGATGATATCAAGAATAATATCATACCCAACTACCCGCTCATTACAAGAATCTATGGCCTACCTAAGATTCATAAACACAATGTTCCCCTCAGGCCTATTGGATCCCCCACTTACCTTTTGGCCAAATTCCTGGCTAATAAATTGAAATTGTTGGTTGGAAGCACAAACTCTTATGTTAATGGCTCAACCCACTTCATAAAAAAAATCAATAATCTCAAGGTGGAGAATAGGGACATCCTTATTAGTTTGATGACATGTCTCTTTTTAATATGATACCAACCAATGAAGCAATAATTGTGATTGAAAAAGTAACTGACTTGCAAACAACTAAATCTGTTTAAGTTTGTCTAAGGCCTACATTTTTTAGTTTCCAAGGTATAACTTATGAACAAACTTGTGGGGTCATGATGGGGTCTCCACTATCCTCTGTTGTGGAAAATATTTATATGGATCATTTTAAACAGAAGGCCATCGATCCCCCCCCCTTAAACCTGATTTATGGGTCAAGCATGTAGATGATACAAATGTAAAATGGCCTTATGGAATAGAGAACCTAAACAAGTTTATGGAGCACCTGAATAGTCAGTCAAAACATATCTAGTTCACTATGGATTTGGAAGTCCATAATTCTATTCCTTTCTTGGATGTTCTCATTTCAATAAAGGAGGATGGTTCCTTGGCTCATCAAGTGTATCGTAATAAAATCCACTCTAAACAATATCTTCATATCAATTCCCATCATAATCCATCCCAAAAATTGGGGGATGTTGGTCACTATAATTTCTTAATTAACTCAAACAATCCAGTGCTACATAAATTGTCAACCCAGGGAAGTCTATTTATTTCAAAGATAACCACGCACTATATATGCTCAATTCCAAAAGCAACTTAGAGTTGTAGTAAAGAAAACTATATTCATCATACTTGCCTTGAATGAACTGAAGTTCTGACTTGAATTATAGGAAAGCAACCTACCTATTGCAGGTCTTTAAAGATTAATCTAAAGAATCATGGATTACATTAGAATAACAACTGCAACAGGAAAGGAAAACTACTATGTAATCAGAGAACATGACACTTACTCTCAAGCAGGAACTTCAGCACCTTATTTCTGATTAACACACTTTCATGAAAACAATAATGCTTAGAAGGCTAACTCTATCTAGCAGAGAACAGGGCCATCCAATTCCTTCCTTTCTAAGCAGGAACCCTTAGCCCAATTTCTGACTAGCACACTTATGAAAAATAAATGGAGGTTTACTAATTCTACAGAGAACGGGACCTTCTAATCCCTTCCTTTCTAAGTAGGAATCCTTAACCCAGTCTCTGACTAGCACACTTGTAGAAACAATTGAAATCTACAGAGAACATGACCTTCTGATCCCTTCCTTTCTAAGCAGGGATCCTTAACGCAGTCTCTGGCTAGCACACTTGCATAAATAACTGAAATCTACAGAGAATAGGACCTTCTGACCCCTTCCTTTCTAAGCAGGAATCCTTAACCCAGTCTCTGGCTAGCACACTTGCAGAAATAACTGAAATCTATAGAGAACAGGACCTTCTGATCCCTTCCTTTCTAAGCAGGAACCCTTAACCCAGTCTCTAGCTAGCACACTTGCAGAAACAGTTGAAATCTACAGAAAACAGGACCTTCTGATTCCTTCCCTTCTAAGCAGGAACCCTTAACCTAGTCTCTGACTAGAAAACCTCATAAAATCATCACTCAAGATTACTACCAAAAATGACCATGAACTTCATGAAAATAATGTAATCATTCAATAAACTAAAGTTCTTAACAAGACAGAGTTTAGTAGTGTTTCAGCAAAGCAGAATTCATTAATAGTAGTGTTTCAATAAGACGAAAGTTAATCAAGGAATAAACATAAATTACACTAACACACACTACAACACTAACGGGTGAATCTTGTGAAGAAGGTGGGCCCTCCCTTCTCACAAGATTCCCCTGAGATGAAAAAGCTAGAGAAGGATGCTCAAAACAATCTTCTATTCATCTGTTAATGTATCATATTACAATCTGGAAATGAAGTACGTCCCTCTCTTTGAAGCTTTCTTAATACATAAAAACTTGGATCCCTCGAATGATGATTTCCTCTTCTTTTAAAGAGGGAACCCCTTCGATACAATTGATCAAAAATTACAATGTATAATTGAGTCCTATTCTTAGTCAGATCGACTTTCTAAACCAGAATAGGATGTCCTAGTCTTGCGCAACAGAATGCTATTGCAAGTGCTGAATGAGGTGTTGTTGTTACGGCTGGAATAACAGTTCCTTCTCATTTCTGCTGATGCTGTTTCAGCATCGCAAATCACGGGCTGTTTCAGCCACGGGATTTGCGCTCCTTGACTGTTTCACCATTCTCGTGTGGGAGCGATGGTTGGTGCTTGGATCACGTGCGACTGTTGTAAGGTTGTTGTTGACCACTGACTATGTAACGACTATCTTTGTGTTTCAACTTCTGCGATTGTAATAGCTCTGTGTTTCAGCATCTGCGATTCCAGACTGTGTAACAGCTCTGTGTTTCAGCATCTGCGACTCTGGACTGTGTAACAACTTTGTGTTTCAGCATCTGCGACCCTGGACTGTGTAACAACTTTGTGTTTCAGCATCTGCGACCCTGGACTGTGTAACAACTTTGTGTTTCAGCATATGCAGTTTGAACTGTTTCAGCACTATACATTTCTAATCAATGGTTAAGTACGAGAGTGATGTAAAATATTATGCAAAACAGATTAAACATATAGTAATGAGAAGGGGCGTTGTATTACCTTTGGAATGATCAGATAAAGTGATAATATTAGTTTAAATGTGGGTGATCAAGAGTGTAATGGTGGCAAAAAGTATAGGCAAAAAGGTACATTGTGTGGTCCTAACATCCCCCCCAACTCAAGGTGTTGCATGTCCTTAGGCAACGTCACTCTGAATCAGAGTCTGGATACCGACTCTGAGCATGTAAGTTACTCAAGCAGTAGCTCTGGGAGGTACTATCCATTAGCGTTCTGAACCCTTGGACCCGCTGTAATCTTTGCCATGCTGATGTTTCTGTCTTCTTAGGCAGCTTATACTTAATTTGATATCTTTCTATTGGCAACCAGAGGATAGGAAAATAAAATCGGTACCCTATCCAGTTTTCAGCACATTGCTGAGCACACTAGATGTAATTAGGTACCCTGGTGATTGCTACCTCAAGGTTGGTGGGGAAAAAAGGATTGTGTTCTTTCCTTTTTCAGTGGATTGCTGCCAAAAAAAGTTGTTTGCCTGGAGGGCAGCAACCTCTATGGTTCTGATGAAGTGCTGACAATCCTGGAGCACTGTTGATTGTAGTTGTTGAACATGTTCAGTCACCCCTGGTTTCTTTAAGAACTCATGATATTCTATGAAAAAGGTGGCTGCATTCTGTGGTTTTGGTCTTATCCATAGAAGGCGGTTGTCTTCATTATGTTTAGCAGCCATGAAGTCATCTTGCCAAATGATTTGATTGTGGATAAAGGAAGCAAATGCCCGAAGCTGGATGTCCCCTACAAGAGGAATAAGGTTCAGCTGCCTGTTTTCAAGAATGGCTTCGTTGTGGAAATATGCCTCACAAAGGAGGTGCTCATCCTTAGCAGATGCTTCTGTGAAAGTTTTAACAAAATCTGCTGGGTGTATTACTACATAGGATTTGCCTTCTATAATTGATTTGATCTGAAACCATGTGAGTCGCTCCATTAGGAACAAGGAGTAGTTGCAAGATGGTTTTCTTGTAGCCAATAGCTTTTGTGTCAGGTTGAATACCCGGACCATTCTGCCTTTCAACTCTTTGTTCTGTTTCTTCAGGGCACGAGTTTCCTGTCGTGTCTGCTCTAGAGCTTCCCAATTTGAGAAAGTGTGATTTATCCAGATTTGTCTGTACTCTTGTAGGCTTTTGGCCTGTGTTGCAGCATACTCTTCCTTCCATTTTTGTATTGTTGCCTGCTCATCCCATAGTTGGGTCTATGTTTGAGCATTGGAAGTAGTGGAATGAGGTAAGGTCTGAGTAGATTGTTCCACGAAAGTGTAGAGATTGATCTGGCTGGGAGGTGTAAATTCCTCCATAGGCATTGTCTGTACAGATTTGTTGACAAAAGCAGGGGCTTCATTTGTTGCAATGCAGGGCTTAGTCCTAAGCTTGGGAGGGCCTGCTGGTTCTTGTGTTTCAGCTGTAGTTGGTTCTTATGTGACATCTACAACTGGTTCTTGTGTAACAACAGGTTCTTCCTTTTTAACTACAAAAGGAGTAGGGGGAGCTCCTAACACTGGGACTTGAATTACCTAATAGCCTGCTTGATAGTAAATATCCCCACATTGACAACACATGTATTCTTTACACATGCTCTATACAGTCCCTTCTGACAAGGTTGCTATACGAGCTAAGGTATACAAATTTAGTTCCTTCTCGTATGCTTCCTTTGCCCTGGCTAGTTCTTGCTTATATGCTTCCAGTTCAGATTTTAAAAACTCGTTTTCCTGCAAGACAAAGACCATTGTTGGTTCTGGTTGAGGGATGACTGGTTCTTGTGTGGCAGTCACGACCTCACTAGCTGGTTCTTGTGGAGCAGCTACAGGGATGGCAGCTGATTTTTGTGTTTCAGCTTCCTGATGTAAGGAGAGTAATGTTGCAGCACCCTGGACCTCTGATTCCTGTATCTCCATTTCAATATCAATAGCTGGTTCTTGTGTTTCGACCACTGAATGGGTAGCTGGTTCTTGTGTTTCAGCTACTTTATTTGAGGAGAGTAGTGTTGCAGCACCCAGGGCCTCTGATTCCTGTATCTCCATTTCAATATCAACAGCTGGTTCTTGTGTTTCAGCCGTAGCTGGTTCTTGTGTGACAGCTATGGCTGGTTCTTGTGTTTCAGCCACTGAGTGGGTAGCTGGTTCTTGTGTTTCAGCTACTGAGTGGGTAGCTGGTTCTTGTGTTTCAGCCACTGAGTGGGTAGCTGGTTCTTGTGTTTCAGCTACTAAGTGGGTAGCTGGTTCTTGTGTTTCAGCTACGGGGTTTGAAAGAGATGATGGTGCACCACACTGGGCATCTAGGGTAGTGGTAATAATGGGTGGTCTTGTTGAGGCCCTTGTTCGCTTTTTTCATAAGAAGGGTGGAAAGATGGGAATTTGTTTTCTTTTCCGTGGGGGTTTTTCTTCAATGATGGGGCAGGGAGAATTGTCTGGCTCAGAATCATCACTAAGAATATGAAGGGCGGGGATGGATGATTCTAGTAAGGTATGAGGTGGTCTTGGTATGATTGGTCTGGTTGGTTCTGTGGTCGGGCTATTGGGTACTTCTGGGGAATCTGGGGGATTTTGCGGTTGCTGCACCTGGAAGTTTTCATGAATTTCGGCAGCTACTTGGGGGTTTATAGGTGGGTTATTTAGTGGGGGGTTTTGTTGGGAAAAACCCCTTTGGATGAGCAATTGGACAAGACGGTGATGGGTAAGTGAAAGGGTGGGATCTTTATCCCTTCTGCAGTAATGCGCCATATTTTTCAAACAACCCAGCAAATAATAAGGAATATTGACCCGTCGATTATGCCTTAAATGAGATAACAGAAGGAAATCGTGCTGATAAACTACCTGGTATCGGACTTCGCAGGTTAGGTAATGCTTGATGAATCTTGCAACTTCCAGCCATGGGGGTGGCAATGAGCTGAGTTGAACACCTCTGCCTTTAAGTACAATTCGTTCTTCTGACAAGAAGAAGTTTTGCTGGGCATTCCGAATGATATGTTTACGACTGAACATGCGAGTGTCGTCGATAGGGAGGCCTGAGACCTGTGAAATATCTTCTTCTGTTACTGGAATTCGGATCCCTTGGACGACATAATGGTCTTCCTGTAGGTTTTGGGCAAATTGCAGGACCTGTTGTTCATTATACCCCTGGAGTCTCTGAAAGTAACTGAGCCATCCTGCCTGCTGAAAGATTTGATAAGCTACTGGGTAATGTTCTAACAACGCTGTGGTGGCGGGCTCGTCTCGTTTCGTATGACAGAGCCTCCCATGGCTATCAGCTTGGTAAGATACAGCGTCGGAGAGTTTGAGTATCAGCTTCTGCGCAGAGTGAGTTTTCCGAGCGACGTTATGCAAAATGTGGTCAAATACGCAAAAGGGTGGTGAAATAGGAATGGCGGCAGTGAATTTGTGTGAAATGATGGTATTGAAGATTTGACGTGTACTCCCCTCCCTGTCAAGTGCGGCTAGTAATGATTGCACTTGAGTGGTCATAATGACTTAGATTCTTCTCATTAACTATAGCCTAACTGAATTACATAAAATTTACATACCTCGCCTTACCTTTTGATTCGTTCTGCAAATAAAATATCATGCTTGTTTAGCAGTTGTGGCAGAGACTTTGATTTATGAATTGTATCAGGGATTTGCTAACTGGAAGGACGAACTATCGTATGAGAGCGTAAAAGCTTGCTGACAGATGATGTTGAAAATTTGGTGTTTCAGCAACGAAACAATTGTTGGACGGTGTTGTTTCGTCGATGAAGATCTGCTGGTGTTTCAGCAACAGGAAAAACGACGCAAAACAATTGCTGGACGATGTTGTTTTGTCGATGAAGAGAGTGAGGAATTGCTGGACTGTAGTGTTTCGGCAGTAGGAAGAACAGAAAGTGATGAACAATGGTGTTTCAGCATCGTGGAAAATGATGAAAAGTTGTTGGCAATGGTGTTTCAGCAACGGAAAAGAAAAGGCGAAACAATTGTTGGACAGTGTTGTTTCGTCGATGAAGAAAGTGAGGAATTGCCAGACTGTAGTGTTTCGGCAGTAGGAAGAATAGAAAGTGATGAACAGTGGTGTTTCAGCATCGTGGAAAAGGATGAAAAGTTGTTGGCAATGGTGTTTTAGCAACGGAAAAGAAAAGGCGAAACAATTGCTGGACGGTGTTGTTTTGTCGATGAAGAATGGTGAGAAAATGGGGAAAAATGAAAAAAAGGTTGCTGAGCAGTGATGGGGGAATGGGTGTGGGGTTGGTGGTAGGGGTGTTTCAGTAATGAAGGAAAGGAACGAATTGCTGACAGTGGTGTTTCAGCATCGGAAGAAAGTCAACAGTGCTGAACAGTGGTGTTTCAGCATCGGAGGAAAGTCAAGAGTGCTGAACGGTGGTGTTTCAGCATCAGAAGAAAGTCAACAGTGTTGAACAGTGGTGTTTCAGCAACGGAAAGCTTGTCTATTTGAAGTAGGATCGTCCTTTCCTAGTGGTCTGTACTTCGATCGGGAGCCTGCAAAAATTGATTGTAACATGGTATTTCTTGACAGGGATTATTAGTAAATAAAATCTAATCTAATCTAATACTAAAGAAATTAACTTTAAAAGAATTATTTGCAATTAGGGGTGGAAACCCCCTCTACGAAGAGAAAATGGGCGTCTGCCATGCATGTAGCTTTAAAATCTTCTTTAGAAATAGGTCGTTGGTACAGACGGAGCCGATGACCATTTACAAGTAACGGAGTTTTGGAGTCATCGATTGTGAGGAGCCTTACTGTTCCATTTGGGAAAACTGTGTCTACTTCGTAAGGTCCAAGCCATCTTGTACGCAGTTTCCCTTGAAATTATTTGAACC
>ML799276.1:141859-152519 GCA_009831015.1 Picea engelmannii
TGAATGGGAGCTAGTGTTTTCATGCCTACAACAACTGAGTCTTATGCAAGAGTTAGGATTTGATTGAATTTTCTTAGATTAGAGTTAGATGCCTACTCCTGCATATATTTTGCTGGCATCATCACAAGCTTACGAGCATCCCTGGTTGATATTAAATCGTTGAGAATTTATATGACACAAATTGCACTCAACATGCATCATATCTTTAAGTTGTATTGGCATGATGTAGATCAATGTCTCTACATCATCTCTAAGTCGTACTAACATGGTGTCAATGCACCATCTATTAGTTGTACTAGCATGATGTGAGTCATCTGCATCATCTCTAAGTTAAAATAATAATTTATCTCAATGTGCTTAGACCTATCATGGCACACGGGGTTCTCTGAAAGCATCACACAACTTTGATTATCACAATATATCATAGTCAAATCCAACACCTGATCAAGTAGTCCAAAAAATAGCTTACAGAGCCATATTTCTTCTGTACAAGCATCACAAGCTGCAATTATACTATGGTTCTACAGTCCTGAGTGCAATAGAATTTTGTTTCCTACTAGCCCATGATACCATAGCATGGACTAAACTGAAACATATACTAGAAGTACTCTTTCTGTCAGTTGCACTCCCTTCCCAATCTGAATTGGTAAATCCATACAATTGTACGTCACTATTTGAGGCATATCTCAAACCATAATTTATCTTCCCACAAAGATATCTCAAAATGTACTTTGCAACTATCCAATGCTCATGTCTAGGTTCCACCTGGAATTGGCTCAATGTGTTCATAGAAAAGAAAATTTTCCGACAGGTATTAGCCAATTACATCAATGAGCCAATCAATTGTTAGTACATGAATGAGTCTACTGGATCAGAATCAAAGTCTCTCAACTTCCTCAAATCTATCACCATGGGAGTTTCCATGGATTTGCAATCGATCATCCCAAAATTTTGAAGGATCTTTACAACATACTTCCATTTCCCTAGGAATATTTCACCATGCTTCTTTCATACTTATAGTCCAAAATAATAATGCATGAGACCAAGATCCTTCATATTTAATTAAGAGGCTAAATTCCTCTTACATTGAATAATGACAGTCTCTGCACCTGTCAGAAACAAATCATCAACATATAGTAGCAGGATCACAGGTGCATCATTCACAACCTTGTAATAAATATTTGGATCAACATAGCTCTTGGAAAATCCAAGTCTCTTCAAGTAACTGTCAATTCATGCATACCAATCTCTTGGAGCTTGTTTGAGTCCATACAAGGCATTATTTAATATGCATACATTGGTTTCTTTTGGGTGTACCTAAAAACCTTGAGGTTGCTCTATGTATACATCTTCCTCGATTACTCCATTGAGAAAAGTGGTCTTTACGTCCATTTGATGTAAAATCCAACCCATGGATGTTGTGATTGATATGATGGCTCTAATATAGGTGTATCTAGAAACTGAAGAAAACGTATCATCATATTCTTCTCCCTCCTCCTAGGAGAACCCTCTAGCCACAAATATTTCCTTGTACTTAGCGATACTCCCATCTACTGTATGTTTTATCTTGTAAACCCATTTTGAAGTGACAACAAACTTTCCTTCTGGTCTAGGCACAATTTATCATACATCAATTTTCATGATGGATTGATATTCTTCCATCATAGATTCATTCCATTATTTCTTCTTGAATGCTTATTTAAAGGTGGAAGGTTATGTGTTGACAAGACTTTTCATGAGTGTCGCATTAATAGAGAATCATTTGGGCCTCTTTCTCTCCCTGAAGGTGCCACTAGGAGCTTTATGTCTTTATACTTCTTTCCGATCTCAGGTACAATAACAAGTTCCACAGTTTCAAGTGGTTGTTCTGGATCTTCATTGGAATGCTTTGGAGAACATGTAGGTTCTTTCTTGGTACCTTCATTTTCTTATTCTTCGTTGGAATCCATGGAATCTTATATATATATTCCTGAAGGAAAGATTTCCATCAAAAGTTACATCTCCGTTGATTTCAACCTTTTGTTGACCCATGACATAGGTTTTGTAAGCTTTTGATGTCTCACTATATCCAACGAATATGCCCTTCTTTTATGAAGGTTCCAACTTCTTCCTTTTGTCCTTGGAAACATGGATATAGATAGGACAACCAAATATCCTTAAGTGTTCCACACTTGGATTCTTTCCGAAGAAGGATTCTTCTGGAGTCATGTTCTTCAATATATGATGAGGTCTTCTATTCTAAACATATATGGTTGTCATAGTTGATTCTCCCCATATAAACATGGATAGATTTTGTTCATTCATCATTTCCTTAATAGATTCTTCAATGGATCAGTTCTTTCTTTCTGCCACACCATTCTGTTGAGGATTATGTGGGACAATTAGCTTCCTCCTAATCCTGGTTTCTTTACAAAAGGCAATGATCTCCTTGGAGGCGTGCTTTCCTTCATTATCAAACCTCAATATATTTCTCTTCCACTTAGTGAGGAGGATGACATTGGTCCACACACATCTAAGTGAACAATATCCAAAAGTCCTTTTTCTTTGCATGCTTCATTTATAATTGGTACTTGGTGAGATCACTTGACTCACCACTTGAGGAAGTCATATGCTCCCTGTTTTCAACTGTCATTGTAGATACTTGTCAGAGCTATTTCCCGTGACCTGCCTGGAACAATAAAAAAAAGAGAAAAAGTATTTCCGATAGAATTTTCATAAGAGCATATCTATGGTAACAAGGATGGTAATCATCATAGAATTACCAAGGTGACCCACTTGGGAGGAAAACAAGAAATATCTCCTAGAGGAGAAGTTAGTTCATTTTGCAAAAAAGTAAAATAAGCATCTATATCAATAATACTTACATGCAACCAAGTATACCTAATAGTAATAGAACCTTTCAAAGATTTTTTTCACAACTATATTGCTTACTTGTACCGTGGCAACTATCAAACTTGATATGTGCAAACTGAAATTTAACAATTTGATCAATCAAACCTGGAACCTAAAGCCTCAACTGCTAGAGAGGGTGTGCTTGTTCCTCTGAATGTATCAAATCCAAGATCACTATTTGGAAAAGGTCTCCTACACATCCCCTGCAAACACACTCATGCTTTTCTAGATGATATAACTTGGCAAGCATATAGAAGTACATACATTTGACTTTTGTAGTATCATCCAGCTTGTCTTCTAATATGAAACTAAACACCATCATGACAAGAAGAGGTTAGAAATTGAATAAAAAAGGTTCAAAGATTAGAAGAAGATAGAAACCATAAAATTTCAACTTTGACCATAAAATCAATTTTGACAAAAAGCCAACCTTTGAATTTGACCAAGAAATCAAACTTGACATTTTTGTCGATTGAGGGAACCATAGGGTGCACTAGGCTAGGGAACACTAGAATATCTAGAAATTAGGTCCAAAGCTTCACCCAAGGTGCCCAAATAATTATAGTAGGGTTTGTTGTAGCTGCAAAATCAAAAATCCTAGTTGCATCTGCAACTGGTGCTACAATGAGCTTGACAAAGAACTCCCTCTCTACCTTCTAGTGGTTAGACTATTCTGAAGGTAGTGTGGGCCCATGTCCTATTAAAATATTTGATGTGACCATTTAACCATATACAATATCACAATATTTTCACCCAACCATAGGCACACAACCACCCCCAAGCAACATAACCTTTGCTAGATAGAATGATTCCAGAAGCAACACTATAAACAAAAGATAACCAAAAGAGTGCATCTTTCTCCAAAGATAGCGCACCAGACAAAAAGTCCCAAAACCATGGAACAAGAAAAATACTCTGAATGTATCGATTGCAGTTGCACTTACCAAGAATACCACCAAGAATATCATAATAACACCAAGAATGTCACCAAGAATACCACCAAGAATATCATAATACCACCAAGAATGTCACCAACAATACCACAAAGAGATACTAGAAGGTAGGGTGCATATATTAGGCAAGCTAGCACTAGAGAGAGATACCAAGAATCACCCTAGAAGATCCACTTTCCATTATTGCAGTTCCAGCTCCAAACTTGCGTTATACTTGAGAGAGTGAGTGAAGTGACTGAGTACAAATGAGCTCAAGCACCTCCTATTTATAGTGGTTCTTGTCACCTATCTTGTCACCTATAGTGGTTATACGCCTATGGATGCATCGGTTCGTAGCCCCATCACTGATGCAGTAGTAGAGGCAAATGTTGATTATTTGGGTTGGTTGTCATTGATGTCAACCCTTGAAGAAAGTCCGGTAGAGAATTCCGGTAGCACAAAGGTTTGGGTAAGGGAGCCAAGTTTGTTTGATGTATAATGGTATGAGTGTTAATATATTTGACGGTAAAACTATTCTATATGGATAGTACATGTCAAGTCATTTCTGTTGGTATGTGGAACTTCATGTAATTCCTCACGGTTAAAGAGTTATGGCCATGTGAAGTTGGAGAACCCTCATCAGTCATCTAGAAGCCCCAAAAGGTCAAAGTAGTCAAAGTGGTTGCAAAGAAGAAATTATTTAAATAATAAAGTGAAGTGATGAATGTACTATAAGTCAAAATGGATACAAAAAAAATTGTTTAAATAATAAATTTAATGAAGAAATTACTAAGTAGACAAGTGGTTAGAAGTGGGTTAGCCCTAAAATAAGGAAAGTGGTTTAGGATGGTTAGAAGGTAACCCCTTGAGGAAGCTACATAAAAGTATAAATAAGAGAAAAGGATCTCTCATTTTAAATCACACTTTAGTATATTTAATATCTACAAGTGAATGAGGTAACCAAAGTATATCTAAGGCGAATTTTAAAGGGAAGGTGAAGTAAAGAAGGCCAAAATTCAAGGGAAGCTAAATTCTTTTGATGATGCTTTCTAAGGTATGTTATTTACAAGTCATATCACCATTTTCACAATAAAACAAATTCTAGAATGATTCAGAATGCAAAATCTGGAGGCTGTTGAGGAAACATATCCAAGTAGCTGGGATAAAAATTTCAACTTTTGGGTTGTTGTATTTTTGGAGTTACACTCCGTGGAAAATAGGGTTTGTGGCCAGTCCGAAAACTACTCTAAAACAAGTGTTTTGGGTAAAAACATCATAACTTCTTCATAACAGATCCAAATTCTATAAGACCAAATTTATTGGTTAGATTATAGTATTTAGTATTCTGTGTATAATTTTCATATCCATACAACAAATATTCTATGCGGGGCACGCTCTACAAGTTCTCTCTCTAGAATAAGACATAATTCAACAAGGTATGCCATTTTTACTATAACCCATTTTTTGAGAGGTTCCAAGTAGTGAAATCCGGAGGAATTGCATAAAAGACACTGAAGAACATTTTGTACCATTTTTAGATCTTTATTCATTACAGGTACATAGTTATGATTATTGCAAGTTAGGGTTGTTGACTAATGAAAAACTAGTCATGTGAGACTAAAGTAAAGTTTGATGAAAATGCTAGTCTCTTGTTGATAAAGTTAAGGAAGGTTTGTAGGTATGCAATCGTATACACCAGGTCTGTTATACAGTTACAAATCATATTTGGATGATGAAATTGATGAGGGATTTTGGTTGAGGTACATGTTGGGTACATGGTTGAGACAAGTAGTTGATGAGTTGGCACACACATGAGGTGTATAGTTGATGATGTTGGTACATTTTGATGAGTCATAATTTATGTGTATTTGATGCATGATTGGTACATATGTGGTGCATGGTTGATTCACTCGTTGATGGTACAGATTGAGGTACAGGTTGGTGCATGGTTGATGCACTTTTTTATGGTACAAGTTGATTACAAGTTGTTTGGTATAGGCTGTTTGTTAAGCCCTAAATAGTGTCCCATTACCCCTTAATTTAGGAATATTACATTAGTAATGTTATTTTATTTATGTCGTCTTGGGTCCATTAATTGTAATTGTACATCCTAGTCTCCTATATATACCAAGGAGACATTTTCATTTGGAATCATCTTGTACTTGAACATTTATGTGGTATACAAGGAGGTTTCCCCCTCAAAGAGGCTTATTATCTGAAATTATCTCTTTTTCAAGGAGTTGAGTACTTATTCTGAGGTTTTTCTATGCTATATTGATATTTGGTTCTTAACATATGGTATCAGAGCTCAAGGTCTTGAGTTTTCTCTGCTACATCTGATACACTTTGGAATTTTCACTATAATTTGTTTTCTACAACGTTTCAGAAGGAACCCCTTGTAGGATATTTAGTAGATGGATCAAGGTACATTGGGTAAAAAAATCATCTCTTGAGGCCTTATAATTTCGGAGATACAACCTATGTAATATAGGATTCTAGAATCATCCTGAATTGAGTCATTGCGTAATTTTCGCTATAATTTTTTTTATGTAAAGTTTCAGACCCTAAAATATGGAGGTTATTCAAAGAAAGTATTAAGGTATATGTGATAAAATAATTCATATTCTGGGTCATCTTACATTTGTATATACACCATGTGGAATATAGGGTATCTAACTAGTCCTATTGACTAGTCTGAAGAAGATGTTCCGGGTAACACAATCATAACTTCTTCTTAGAGTATCCAAATTGAGTGAGACTGATTGCATTGGATAGTGGACAGTCCATAGTATTTCTGGTAAAAGTTTCTGAATTTTATATCAATTATTTTGTGCGGTGAGGGGGCACGCTATACAAGTGAGATCTCCTGGAAAGGAAAAACAATAAGCAAGTTGTGGGGAAGTTACCATAAATTCCACTTGGCACATCCAATTTTGATCAGACCTGTGGCATTGCAGAGAAGAAATATCAAAGAACTACAAAAAAAAAAAATTCATACCCAGAAGGGCCAAAACTTTGGAGATACAACAGAAGAAAGATTGTCTAGCAGAACCACCTCAAAATCAAGGTTTAAAAGTGATACTTTGCCAACATGCCACCAAGAAATGGAAATTCTACACCAAATAAGCCTCCAGACAGTCCTACTTGGACTCTTGATGAAGGTGAAGAAATGCGTAGGGACATAAATGAATTACAAAAGAAGACAATGAAAAAAGATGAACTACAAGGGATGATGGATTCAACTGAAGCTAAATTGGAGGCAATAATGGATACTAAGTTGGATGGTTTAAAAAGGGAGATCATGGAAGCATTGAAAAATTTCCTAATAGAGAGGACACCTGAAAGTGAAAATGTATCTCATGAAATCAATGATGAGGACACAAGGAAGATGAATCAAGAATGAAAAAAATCCAACTTTGGGTTGAAGACCAACCACATTCCTAAGATCTATATGTGGAAGTTTGATGGCAAGGACCCAATCACATGGATACTTCAGATGGAGCAATTATTTGATCTACATAATGTGCCACATACAAAAAAGGTACAAATTGCTTCTTTATATTTATAACCCAATCCATTTGTATGGTATCGATGGCTTTGTTTTCACAAATCACTCGTCACTTGGACAATATTCACGGAAGAAATGATAGCACACTATGAGGATACAAGGAGAAATACCTTCTTTAGCCAATTCATAAATCTCAAGCAAAAGGGTTCAGTTACAGAGCACATTGAGAACTTCCAAAGATTGAATATAAAGGTAACAGATATTCCAGATGAGAACTTGATTGATGTATTCATAGGAACTTTAAAGGATAACATTCAACATGAGGTTCTCCTTTGGGAACTCAAATCATTGGAGAATGCATTTAGGGTGGCAAGAAATGTTGAAAGTAAAAATATGGCTATGGCTACTAGAAGGACCAATCCTAACATCTATCGAGAGAATAATGCTCCTTTTTTTGAAACACCTCAACCTACAAGGTTGAAACCTCAACAATTGGAGRAAAGAAAAGAAAAAGGTTTATGCTTTAATTGTGACAACAAGTAGAGTAAGTGACATAAGTGTGGTGAGAAGAAATTATTCTACATAGATTGTGAAGAGGAAGAAGAATAAGAACATGAACATGAACAAGAACCATCTCAAGATGAAAACGTAGAAGTGATTTCTTCTAAAGATTTGACTCCCACGATACCGTGTAATGAATTGGTTGGAATTATCACTCCTCAAACCCTCAAGATCGAAGTATATATAAAAAAAGAAAAAGGTAATAGTCCTAATTGATTTTGGTAGTACTCATAATTTCATTCACTATAAATTAGCCAAATCTCTCAATTGATTTGTATATCCAGCGCCAGAGTTGCAAGTAATGATTACAGATGGAGGAACTATCAATTTCTCAAGAAAATGAAATAAGTTCAATCTTACTATGGGGGAATATGTAATGAATAGTCCAATTATTTCTATACCCATGGGTGGTGCTGATGTCATACTAGGAATCCAATGGTTACAATGATTAGGAACAATGGATTTTAATTTTCAAGAAATTTTCATGAAATTTTCATTGGAAGGAAAATAAATTGAGTTAAGAGGTATCACAAGGAAACCCAGTAAGGTGATAAGATCTAATGGCATGAAAAAAATATTGAAAAAGGGGAATCAAGGTGTTATTGCACAACTATGCTCACTATATGTTTAAACATCTAAGCCATATATTCCTCTAGATATCCAAGGGATCATTGATAATAATTCCAAAGTATTTGAAGATATTCCCAAAGGTCTTCCACCCACTCGAAATCATGATCATGATATTCACCTAATTCCTAGGAGTGTTAATGATCCTAACATCAGAATGTACATATACCCTTATGTACAAAAGAGTGAAATTGAGCGTATGGTTGAAGAAATGTTAGAGGTTGGCATTATTAGACATAGCCAAAGTTCTTACTCTACACTGGTGGTAATGGTATTCAAGAAAGATGGCTCATGGGCCATGTGTCCAGATTATAGAGATCTCAACAAGATAATTATTAAAGATAAGTTTCCCATTCTTGTCATTGATGAATTGTTAGATGAACTATATGGAGAAATCTATTTCACAAAGTTGGATATCCATTCAGGGTATCATCAGATTATAATGAAGGAAGAAGATATCCCAAAAACAACATTCTGAACTCATGAAGACCATTAGAATTTTTGGTCATGCATTTTGGCCTTAAAATGCACCTTCCACATTCCAAGGGTTGATGAATTCCATTTTCAAGCCCTTCCTTTGAAAATTTGTGTTAGTATTTTTTGATGATATACTAATCTATAGCAAATCTTTGGAGGATCATGTGTAACATGTAGACTAAAGGAGAAACAACTATATGCCAAACCATCCAAATGTTTCTTTGGGGTGAATGAGGTAGAGTATTTGGGTCATATTGTATATCATGTGTTAAGCCTTAATATTGGATCATTACCCTTTAATTGGGACATATTATATTATTAATGTTATTTTATTTATGTCGGCTTTAGGCCATTAGTTGTAATTATACCTTCTAGTCTCCTACATATACCAAGGAGACATTTTCATTTTGAATGATCTTGTACTTGAACATTTAAGTGGGGTAAAAGGAGGTTGCCCCCTCAAAGAGGCTTATTGTCTGAAATTATCTCTTTTTCAAGGTGTTGAGTACTTTTCTAAGGATTTTATATGCTATATTGATATTTGGTTCTTAACATATGGTATCAGAGCTCAAGGTCTTGGGGTTTCGCTGCTACATCTGAGACACCTTGGAATTTTCACTATAACTTTTTTTTCTACAATGTTTCAAAAGGAACAAAGTGGACGATATTTATCAGATGGATCAAGGTACGTTGGGTTAAAAATTCATCTCATGAGGCCTTATACTTTCATAGATACAACCTGTACAAGATAGGGTTATGGAATCATTTTGAACTGAGTCATTGCGGAATTTTCGCTATAAAAAATTTTCTGTAATGTTTCAGACCCTGAACACCCGATGATATTTATAGAAATTAGTAAGGTAGCTATGGTAAAACGTTCAACTTCTGGGTCATCTTAAATTTCTAGATACATCCTGTGTAAGATAGGGTATCTGACTAGTCCTATTGACTAGTCTCAAGAAAGTGTTCCAGGTAAAACAATCATAAATTCTTCCTAGAGTATCAAAATTGAGTGGGGCTAGTTTCATTGGATCGTATACAATCTGTAGTATTTCCAGTGCGATTTTCAGAATTTCATATAAATTATTTTGTGCGGGGCACACTATACAAGTGAGATCTCCTAGAAAGGCCAAAAATCGGCAAGTTGTGGGAAAGTTACCGTAATTTCCACTTGGCACATCCAATTTTGATCAGACCTATGGAATTGCAGAGAAGAAATATCAGAGAACTACATAAAATAAAGTTTCATACCCAAAAGGGCTAAAACATGGGAGATACAATAGAAGAAATATTGTTTAGCAGAACCACCTCAAAAGCAAGGTTCAAAAGTGATACTTGACCAACATGCCACCAAAAAAGGGAACTTCTACACCAAATAAGCCTCCAGAAAATCCTACTTGGACTCTCGATGAAGGTGAAGAAATGCGTAGGGACATAAATGATTTACAAAAGAAGATAGTAACAAAAGATGAACTACAAGAGATGATGGAGGGTTTAAAAGGGGATATCATGGAAGTATAGAAAAATTTCGTAACAAAGAAGACACTTGAAAGTGAAAATGCATCCCATGAAATTCATGATGAGGACACAAGGAAGGTGAATCAAGAATGGAGAAACTCCAACTTTGGTTTGAAGACCAACCACGTTCCTAAGATTGATATGA